>VXBX01007021.1:333183-348633 GCA_013400415.1 Scytalopus superciliaris | reverse complement strand
CCTCCTTAGTGTATTTTACTTACAAATAAATCATTAGAAATTTAGAAAAGCAGCCCAAACCATTCTTGAGAAGTCTCCTCTGCTGTCTTGCCAGAACAGCCTCCGGGTGAATGTTACACCTGCATTTTATTTCAATAAATTGTGCTGAGCTGTATGTGCACCTTAAAAGATGATGTGCTTTGCAAATTGCGAACGAGTCCTAATGCAGGGAGGGCGGCGGGGAAAAAAAATTAGTCCTCCTCTTTCCTCTCTGTGACTTATTTGACCTTGAGACTTATAATGGCATCTCAGACAAAATGAACATAATCTAATGGACAGCGGGGAAGAGGGAACGGCTGGGTACATCTGTCGTATTACTGGGCTGTCTGAACAGTCAATGAAGCAGGTCCAAACCATAAGAGGCCTGTTCAGTTTAGCTCCAGGGTCTGCAGACAAGGAGCACAATCATTTATCTTTATTTACTGAACTCTGCNGAATAGAAATATTTCCATAAAGAAGAGAAATTCAATCCCTTTTTTATTACTGTTTAGTTCTGTCATTACAGGCTTGAGAGTAGAAACTCTGTTCTCAGGCATCTCTAGTCACTACCCAAGACTTCAGTGGGATGACACACACCCTGCTGTAACCAAGAATAAAATTAGTTCCCAAAATTTTTAACAAGATTGAGTTTTCAGAAATATTTAGTACTCTTACACCAGAACTGCNAAAAAAAAGAGAGAAAAAAAAGAATTGACAGGTTGACAAAAACCCAACTTGGCGATGCCCACTGCACTGAGATAAATGCTATTCATGCTCTGCAAAGACAAGGACAGCTTCTCATGCCCTTTCTCCCATTTCAGTAGGCACCTATTATACAAGGAATAAAAGCACCACAAGACACCTGTACACTGCTTGCTGTACTCAGCTGGTTCAGTTCCTCCACAATGTTGGTGTTGGGGGGTTTTATGTTTGCTTGTTTTGCTTCTTTGTGCTTCTTTAGCAGACACATATATAAATATTAGATATTTGGAGTTTCACTTTTTTATTTTTTTTCTTTCTCTCTTCTGTTTCATTGCTTCTTTTTTTTCTTTTCTTTCCTTCTTTCTTCTCTCCCTCTCTACTCACAAATAAATTGCAATAGAGAGATGCATCCCATAGAGACTGTCTGCAATAGATAAAAGGAGCACAAACCTTGGGGGAGGACTATGGTCTCTGACATATGCTGCATTAAAGACCAGTCGAAAGTGCTGCTTAATAGCCTAGGGTGCTGGTTATTTTTGTTTGCTTTTGACAAAAGCAAACACGTGAAGGTTGAAGAGTGAATTCTGCTCTTGACTAAGGAGGTGTAAATTCATTGACTGCCAACCTCTTTCTCCTGCTTCAGACCATTATAATTAAGAGTAGAAGAGAATCATAGAGATTTATATTCAGGAGGAAGGTGGCCTTTTTATATTCTGAGGGGGAGATTTCTGTGGTAATGGGAGACATGAGGCATTCAGCTTTCACTGACCTTCCATGGAAGTTGGGTATCCAGCCATTCTCTCTGCATTTGAACCTCTCCCTTCCCCCAGGGTGATTGATGGCTATCTGGATAATGAAATTCATGCCTGAATTTCTGACTCTGCCACGGACTTGTAGTATGACCTTCATCAAGTCACTTCAACTCTGCAACCCACCTTTTCTGCTCTGCAAAATGGAGGTGGCCAGGCTCAGTATGGGTCGGCATCACCCCAGACTGGTGCTGTCAAGCAGCAGTTCCTACTGACTGTCTCACTGGTTTCACTGGGACACAACTTGCTACAGACACTGTGTGTGCCCAGGCATGGGTGGATGTCCAGTCTGGTGGCCTGCCTCTCGAATGCTGCTAGGCTTGATTATTTCCAGGGTTGTGGAATTGTTCAAAGTCATGAACTTTATGACATCTTATAAGCATGACATAATTTTTCCTTTATATAATAATAACAACAACAACCACCAACACCACCATTACTCCAGAATATGAGTGGTTAAACTAGGGGACGTGCATTTACAATTGAGATATTTTCAACCCTCCCCTAGTAAGCCTGAAAGAAGCTCAGAGACTGTGGTAAGCCTCCTTTGTAGAATTAATTTTCCAGGCAATATGGTTTGCAAAAATTCAGGTTTTTTTTTGTTTTTTGGGGTTTTTTTTTTGCCAGGCAGGGTGTTTTCTCCCCCGCCTCCTTCTTTCCTCCCCCACCTAACCCTGCTTCTCTTTTGTCCAACCCTGATTCATATCGAGCTGAGAAAAGAGACAGCTGGGAAGGATTTGAGCAGGGATGTAGGATATGTATCTGAAAGTAATCTGAATAATTTGTGAACCATGGTGTCCATTGGTTTGTAACACCTGGCTGTGTCAGCTGTGTCAGGTTATGTCATGTTGTGGAGCTCAGTTTGACTGATGCAGCTGGATGGGACCAGGCTCAAGCTGACATTGCAACTGCTCAGGAAACCTGTGAGTTTCTGTGAGTGCACCTGAAGAACTATGAATTTTTTGCATATTGAAACCAGCAAAGATTTCCGGCTTAGCCTGAGTTAAAAGTGAAGTACCAGCACACTGGCTGGCAATCCCTGTGTGCTCAGAGCTGGTTACAGGGAGCATTGGCAGTCACTCTTTCTGATGTAGAGATGTGTTCTATCACCTACTCAGCATCATAGACTTCCCTGAGCAGGTCCTGGGGGTGGAAATGACCACCCTGCCCTGAGACAACGAGGTTCATTCAAAGCAGCTCACTTATACACTGTTGTGTGGGTATTTTTCAACATTTGGCAGCTGATTATAGAGGGAATTGAACTTCTTTACAGAAGAAAAGAATATGCCCAAATAGACAGCACCTAAAAATAAATAAATAAGTGTGTGTCTCATCTACTCCATATAGCAAACCCTATTTTCCTATGGAGCTATGTTTATAACAGAAAGGAATTGTTAATACCTTTTATTTACACTTGGGTGATACCCATTAGTCCCCTTTGTGACCTCAAATGTTTAAACCTCATTTGAAGCCCCTGTAGTAGGAGCCAGGGTGTTTCTCTCTATGGGAAATTCTGTGTTTACTGGTCTTAGATTCAGTAGTTTGCTGGAAAGACTATTGCTTGTCAAAGAACAGTCAAAGTGCTCTAAACATACAATTTCCTATTTTGCTATAATATAAGGGGTGTTGAAAGAGAGATGAGAAAGAGTTGGACAAAACTCCTCTGCATAGTGATGTCTCTATTTCCCCATCTGCAAAATGCCAAATGACTACTACCACCAGAATAAGGGGGAAAATTACCAAGTTCAGTCTGTTTGCCAGCAAGCCTGACTCCACTAGTTTCAGTGAAATTATCCCTCTCTACAGCAAAGTAGTATGCAATTCAAACATACCCCCAAAGCAAGCACAGAATTGAGGAGCAGTAAATACCTCATAATAGAAACCTGCCATATATTCCTACAAAACAGGCTGCAGACTGGGCTGTCACTCATTTCCTCTTTAGATATACAGCATACCTGGAAATGCACAGCAAAAAGAAAGGCTTCGAGCATACTTCAGCTATTTATAGCTGCCTTTAAATCCCTGGTCATTAGAGCATTGAGGGAAATGGAGGGAACAATACTAAAATATTTTTGCAATGCAAATTTATACTTTAAGTATGCTTTTTCTACAAGCAAAATAAAATTATTTCCTTTTCCTATTACCATTAATGATAATCATAATTGCCTGACCCTAGCAGAAACACAACTCTTCACAAAATAAGACCCTCTAGAGTGAAGTAACTCATCTAAAATCAATATATCTACAGTTGCTAATATTCCATAATTCTATATATATGATATATATATTTGAGATATATATTTGACAAATATACACCATTAGAGCTATGTTCTTTCTAAGAAGAAAAGAATGTTTTCATTTTTTAATGCCTTCTGCCCATGCAGAGCCTCCAAGGATAGAGATTTTAGCATCTGTAGGTAAATCTGATTCCATTATCATGTGCCCTTCAGTTCTGAGTCAATCTCCCTGATAATCTCTCTAAAGCTGCCAGTTCCTGTTTGTGAGGAAAAGCAAAGATGAGAGCATTCAGGCAGGCTGTGGATGGAGACAAAACATGAAGAAACATTAAGAAGAAGTTTTCTCTTGCCAGGATATGTCTCTGATTGAGCAAATTGGTTAAGCGTGTGCTTAACTTCAAATACATCAGATATCTTTTTGCATTTAACTATGCACCAGCTTAAAGTTAAGCACATTTTCAAGTGTCTATATGAAAGGTACATGAAAGGGGAGGGACAGCACTGATGTCTAGTTGAAACAGACATTCCTAATAAGCCATTAGATCTCAACTAGCACTGGAAACTTTTTCCTTCCTGTGAAGCTTGAGGATTTATGTGAAGATTTTTTTTTTCCCTTAGTAATTAATTCGGACCCCAACAGTGTGAAGACAGAAAGAAAAGGACCCTATTAAGACTTGATATTAAGTTAATAGCAGGTGACAGTGACTTCATCAAAAGCCCTATGCAAAACATCAAGTAGATGGAAATTTCAGTTCTGCTACATTACTCAGCTGAGTATCATCAGACCTGCTTATCAGGGTCACAAAGATTATTTGTACATCATAAAAAGGATCGGTCCATCAAAGTCAGTTAAAAATAAAAAAAAAAAAGGTAAAAAAAAAATAATACTGCTTTCCATTTTAGATTCATGCAATCAGACACAACTAGGAGATGATCAAACCAAACCAGGGGATGTTTTCTTAATCCCACTAATGAAAGTAACCTTCCTTTCAGGGTTCATACCCATTAAAGGATGCCTCTTGGGTTGGGGCACAGATACTGAACACTGAGCAGCTCGCCTGCTTATGTGTGCTTACAGTAAAGGAAAACTAAGCAGCTGCGAAAAAGCAATACCAAGTATCCTAAGAAGGAATATAAAAGGCTCAAGCAGGTATAAAAAAACTGAAAGAAAATTTGTCTTTGAC
This sequence comes from Scytalopus superciliaris, assembly GCA_013400415.1. Lineage (NCBI taxonomy): Eukaryota > Metazoa > Chordata > Aves > Passeriformes > Rhinocryptidae > Scytalopus > Scytalopus superciliaris. The sequence continues at coordinate 343,683 of VXBX01007021.1, read as the reverse complement.
AAATTCAATCTTTACAAGTGTCTGGTAAAAGCAATTACTTAGTTTTTAATTCCTTTTAAGTAAAGAGGATCCCTTAATGTTGTTGGTCATAGCTAGCAATACTTTAGGGCCTGCATTTGATAATTTCAAGCTGCTTTGCAAACACAGCTGTTCTCCAGTAAGTCCGCATGGCTTCCCTTGCCCTTTCTGCTCCCTGGGGATGGACACACACAGACTGAGCTCAGCATCCCTCTCACTTTCCTCCCTCTTCTGGCTGAAGCAAAGGTGGCTTTGGCCTGGCTTAACCTCTGCTCAGCACAAGTGCTGAGAACACTGTCCCTGGAAAACCTGGATCTTGGCCTGTGAGGGTACATCTCCTCAAGAGATTTATCTCTCTCTGTGGCATATCCCCAGCACAGCTCCAAATATTAGGGGCATGGCAATGCCATGGGGAGCAGGAGCAGGACTGCATCTCACACTTATTCACATGGCCTCAGCCCTGTGTGGGTATAAGATGAGGTTATTGTGGCAACACTGATTTAGAGAGAGTCTGAGTGCCCTGCTGGAGTACAGAGGTGGCCACAAAGGTGCTCAAAGGGCTGGAACACCTGTGCTATGAAGTCAGGCTGACAGGGCTGTGGGCTGTGGGTGTTCAACCTGGAGAAGAGAAGGCTCCAGGGAGACCTCACTGTGGCCTTCCAGTGGCTAAAGGGAGACTGTAAAAAAAAAAAAAAAAAAAAGAAAAAAAAAAACATGAGTTCTTACATAGGGATATAGTGATAGGACAAGGGGGAATGGTTCTAAAGTAAATGAGGAGAGATCTGGATAATATATGAGGAAAAAATTATTGTCTGTGAGGGTGGTGAGGGCCTGGCACAGGTTGCCCAGAGGAGCTGTGGCTGCCCCATCCCTGCAGGTGTCCAAGGCCAGGTTGCATGGTGCTTGGAGCAACCTGGGCTGGTGGAAGGCGTTCCTGCCAATGGCAGGGAGTTGAAACGAGATGATCTTTAAGGTCCTTTCCAATACAAACCATTCTATAACTCTAGGATATATCAAAGCATTTTGTTGTGTAAGACACATCCATCCTAGAATTTTTGAAAGGAGTGCACTGAACAAAAATTGCACCCAACTCTAGGAAGGTTTTTTTTCCTTAAGGCACCAAGTCATTCAAGGATCATATTTTTGAATATTTTATGTTTTTCTACTTTATTTTTTTTCTTCTGTTTCCCTTTTTGTCCTGTGCAACCCATATATTTTCTTCTCACAGAATCTGTAGCAATTTTCTGACCTTTCTTTTTATTTTCTGATTTCAAAAGCAATCAAGTATTGTTTAAAATATTCATTTTTGGGGAAGGATGGGTGTCATCTGTGTTTATGTGTCCCTTCACACCAAAAGGTCCATTGCACATACCTGGAGCCCTGGATAGTTCCATATTAGCACTCTGTCTTGATAGATGCCATTTTTGACAGCTTCCCATACCATACTTGCTTCCAATTCTTGCAATTTGACTATTGTTGAAAGACATTGAGCTCCATGGACTTCTGATAACTGCTTGGACTGCTCCTGTGTTTTGACCTCTATGTGTGTCATATTGCAAAGTGAACTCAAAAAACTATCGTACAGATCTTTTAAATATGGTGTATCTTTATCTCTATCTTGCTTCTGCCCTTCTGTGTCACACAGAAGCCAATAGGACAGTTCTGATTAATACAGTAATTATGTGGTTATTAAAAACAGTAATCATCCAGGAATTACCCAGTGCTGTAAAAATCCCATAGACAGAAAATATATGAACATTTTTAAATTGAGCATTACAATTGTCTGCATATGCAAGAAGCAAAATGACACATAAAGAATTTTTAAGATCCCAAGGAAGTGCTCTGAACATGTTAAGAGAAAATAGTCTCCTCAATCAGGATGGAAGTTAGCACTGTGGAAGGAGCCAGATCCTGATTCGTTCTTTTGAAGGATGTTAGTGGCTAAACAGTAGCTATTAATGAAGAGTACCAATTTATAGCACATGTGTTGGATAGACTTGCACAAAATTTGGGCCATCTGAGGAGTTTATTCATCCTTGCATAGCTCCTTCATTTCCAATTTCTGAGCCTGTTTTAATTTGTTATCAAAGTAATCGCTCGCTCCAGCTGGAGTCAGCAGTGTGTTTTGTTGTCTATGGGCCTGGCAGACTGTTCACTTTGAATAGCATTCTGTAAAGATCACCTGTTCTGCATCTGTGATGGTTTTCCAGGTGCCAGGAGGTACTGTTTTCAGATGAGAAGCAGCAAAAGGAATATGCAGACAATGCGGTTCTGCAGCTTTTCAGATCTGCCTGGGTTTCATCAGCCATGAGCAACAGACAAAGGGAAAAAGGAAACAACTATGGCAAGTTAAGAAACATAACAATGCAGAAAAATAATCTGGTTGCTCCTGAACAACAAGGTAATGTTAACTCAGCCATTTCTTTGATAGCCTGAGTTTTGAAAGGAACAACACGATCTCTATTGCCATATATTTAAATATGTATGAATTTCGCACACTGCTGCATAATTATAGATATTTGCATGCATGAAATACCTGTGCAAAACAACCTGTTTACTAGTTAGTTTTGAATTTAATTTAGGTCTAGCACAACTCCAATTATAGATCATTGAAGTGAGAGTCTACAAATAGCTTCAAAATAGAGAAAAGAGATATTATGCACAGCCTTGCACTGACTAGACCCCAAAAGTTATGCCATGGAGGACCCCAGTCTAAAGATTGTCATCTCCTTCCAGCAGAGGGAGAGAATGATTCTACTCCCTCTCCAAGGCAGGGAGTTTATTGGTAGTGACCCGAGCTTTATTTAGCAGAGGGAGAAGTTCTATTTAGCTTGAAATACAGAATATCTGTGTGGTGTCCTGCGATGAGCCCAGAGGAGAGTCTACAGAAGCCCTGCATGGAGGCAGCAACCAGCTGAAGGATGGGAAGATAAGCACTGGGCTGACTCAGGAGCTGCAACAGGGGGTTAACCGGAAGAAAAACACTGAGGCAGGAATTTTGACAGAAGGACTGAGCCAGGAAGTCCAGTCCATCTCTGAGTACCTCACACAGCAGGTATAGCATTACAGTATTCATTCAGTTTTTTGAGTGTATAACTATCACTGAAAACATGGTTTGGACCTTTGGGAGACAGCAAGGCCAGTTAGTCAGGGTCATAGAGACGTAGAATTGTTTAGGTTGGAAAGACCTTCAGGATCACGAAGTTCAACCTTTAACCCAGTATTGCCAAGCCCACTGTGTCTCCAAGTGCCCCACTCACACGTCTTTTGAACACTTCCAGGGATGGTGGCTCCATCAGAGCCCTGGGCAGCCTATTCCATGTGTCTATGGGCATGATCTTCTTAGTTCTGAGAGCAGTACTGCTACCATGTCAAAGATGCTTAGCTAATCTGGCACATGGACTCTGTAATTGCACAGTCACCATCCCTCAGTCCCACTGCTATAGCTATCTGATAACGAGCATATCTGAAACCATTTTTTGGGGAATATGAGAGAGCTTATCCTATCCTATCCTATCCTATCCTATCCTATCCTATCCTATCCTATCCTATCCTATCCTATCCTATCCTATCCTATCCTATCCTGTCCTGTCCTGTCCTGTCCTATCCTATCCTATCCTATCCTATCCCATCCTATCCTATCCTTTCTTCACCCCCAGAGTAAGATGCAGGAGGTTGTGACCTTGTGACACTAGCTTTGTATTAATTCTTGAAATTTAAAAAAATCAACTGATCCAATAAAATGGAAGCTTTTTTGATGGCTTGATTTTGTACAGTGCTACAAGACAAGATCTGTCCAGAAGTAAAAAGCCATAAAGGGCCTGTGACCTTGCTTCTGAGATACCTTTGTGCCTAACAAGCCAATAAAGAAAAGCTGCTCAAGCCGGAGTCATTAAAACCTGAAAGAGTGGAAAAACAAATCTGGGTCTGCTCCCAATGACAGAATTTCAATTTTTCACAGCTAACATGACAAGATTAGTTGGGAACTGACCATAGCATCTGTTCTTCCAAGTGGTACTGGGTCCCACAACATTGTGGTGCTGGCAGCCATGTCTGTATCTCACAAAAAAAGTTTGGTTTTGTTTTTTTGTGTGTTTTTTTTTTTTTTAAATCTGTTTCTGGGGAGAAACAAAGGTAAGGCATTCTTTTGGAACATCTGAATTCACAGTAATGTGTAATAAACACAGTTCCAGGGCTGGCCTTCTTAGTTACTCTGTTTTCAGCTTCCAGGCCCTGCCCAAACTAGGGTACTTGTAATGACTGGGCACTGGAGAACTAGAAGCAAATGGAGCTAATGGGATACTTGTCATAGCTGAAATGAGTCAACATGGTCAGTCATGCCCATGGTGCTGGAAGTTTACGCCAGTTTTGTTTTTGAACTAATTATTCACTGTTATTTATCATCTGAAATCCACAAGGCAAGAATTATGCCTACTCTGAGAGTTCCATCTCATGGAACAGGTTATTCCAGAATCCAGTAAGATCAAATAATGGCTGGTAGATCCACAAGGTGTTACTAAGAATGCAATAATGCTCATATCTGTGATGAAGGCAACGGCCAACTAGTGCTTTGTAGGCATGTGTAAGTAGAAGAGAAAGACAAGTCTCAAATGCAAAACCCACGAGTGAGCTTTCAGGTCTGTCCTCACACCTGAAGATAAAGGTCAGAAGAGAGAACAGCTATCAGCTGGTACACACCATGAACATTGTTTTTCTGTGTAAAGGTCTGCTGTATCAACTCTCTGACACCTCCTTAAGGGATTATTTCTTCTGTTTCTCTTTCCAACCTATCATTTAAGCTGACATCATGGGAGTTTTTTCAAGGGGAGAGCTGCGCGATCAGCATGCTGGTCTTTCCAGACTTCTCCTAAGCTTCTCATTGCTCATTCTGCGTTGTTTCCAGCAGACACTCCTTTCCTACCCTCACCTCTGTGACTACACTACAGGGATCTGTCCTCCACACTCTCCACCTCTCCTACTATAATCACCTTTGGAAAGCAGAAGTCGAGGTCTCTTCTCTGTACTGAGAGATCACAATCCTTCCTCTCCCTCCCATCACTAGACCCAGTTCATATTTGAGCATTCATGACAGAGGGAAAGCTGATAAATAATAGAAAAATAATTCAAATCATAACACTAACTAGGACTATTGTCCTTCTACCCTGACATGGGGCCCCAATATTTCCAAAACTTTTTTGAATGCCATAGCATAATCAGCACTTTAAATCTGCCCCAAAGTCTCTTTTCCCTTCAGCTTCTCAGTTGACTGTTGCCTGACATAGAGTACATAGAAACAGGGCTGCTGCCCTTCATTCCCACAAAAGTTTAAAGATAAGGGAAAGAATTAATGGAGATAATTTGGTCTCTTTATATGCTTATTAATCAGTCAAAATAAAATCCCCCATTTTTAAATTGGCCTTTTTGTTAAAATTTAGAAATCACACATTTCAGAAGCACTGAAATTCTTAAATTTAATAACACAAAATGCTTCAAGAATAGATAAAAATGATATGTATTATATGGAAAATAATAATACAATAAGAAAGTATGTAATTCTAAACAAGTATAAATCAAAAGTATATTTAAAAAAGCACTTTGTTTTAGCATCTTCCTTTTGAGAATGTTGCAGTTTTACCACTTTCTCAGAACATTCTGATTCAAATGCAACTGTTTTTCCTGATAAGAAATAATTCTGTGGAGAATGTCTTGCCCAGCTCCTGTCTGCAGTGTAAAATCTCCAAGATAATCCATACACTTGCTGGCAATTATGTCTGAAGTAGCAAGAAATGACCTGGTGTTGAGGCTGAAGTGCTGCTACCACCAGAAATAATTTTTCCAGGTTAAATTTGAGACACTTTGAGAGGATAGCATGGCAGAAGCTGGCACTATTTTCATCCATACTGTGCAAGTTCTGTAGTTTGATAGAACACTTCAATTTCCAAGGCTGTCATTTCAGCACCATTCATGAGTATCAGATTCATTAAAGTATTTTAACAGGTACCACAAGTGTCTCTGAACACAATCCAGTGAAGAGCAGCAAAGACATGCTTTGGTGAATTTGGCCAGGCATCATGATATGTTGGTAGCATATTTAGTCAGAAGCAGAAAATTGACTCCCTTCCCTTTGAAGTGAACACACACCACGTACACTGGTGATTGTAGCAAATTAAAGTCCTAATAGTGCCTGCAGGGTGGGCTTGTGAACTTGTAACCTTGTTGTTTATTTATCCATCTCATACGACTCTCAATTTCTATCTGCTCTTTTATTTGCAGGAAGCTCTACTCATCTTCCTCCTTCCTACTCCTCTTGCTGGGAGGCATCATTCTTCCCACTCTCGATGTGTTTATACTCCTATTTGGTTAGAAATCGTTTCTCCGTTTTTCTGTGTGGTGGTGTGTAATTTTTTTAGCACATAACATTAATTGAATTTAGAAAGAAAACTTTCTTGTTACCCCAACCTGAACTTCAGCTTGAAAGAGAACAGAAACACAAGTAATCTCTTTCTTACCCTTTCCTTTTGCTCGGTGAAGTGAATAGTTAGAATTAAAATTTTCTCCTCAAAGTCTGACCAAGAAAAAATATTTTTGTTTGTTCTCCCAAGAGAATGAGCTTTTACCACTGCTTCAAACACAAAACTCAGGAATGATAGTAAAATTCTGAAAACAGTCTGTATTAATAAGCTCCCCCGCCTGATGTTTTGGGCAAAAATGATTGTGGCAAGACTAAGTATCACACTGGGCATGGTTACAAGGCTGTAGGTAAAGCTGAATTTAATTTTATCATCCAAATCAGCTGTTTAATCTCCTTGCAACATGAATAAACAGACTTCTAACTATAACTTCCCAGAAAAAGTGCCCATGCTGTCTGAAAACCTTCCCTATGACTAGTAGGAGACATAACAGGTGATGTGGGAACACATTTGAGGTAAGATCCAGGTCTCAGCTAAGCTGGGAGCTCTGCTAACTTCCTTTTGCTCCACAAAATAATAATAAGAGGAATCTAGTGATGGCAAAATGAGTTTATTTTCTATCTCTGGTTCATATTCCTTCAGTTAATGGTGTTGAATCCTCCCTAAAACTAAACTGTGAACAAGGGTGTGAGCATGGAGGACACGATGCCTCTTCTCCTGTGCTGAGGGACTGCAGGGACTCACCACAGAGGTACTAAATGCTCTCTGACTCTCTGAAGCACAGACTGGCATGGAGGAAGCTTCCAGGGCTGATAATGAAGAATTGTTCTTTTTAATGGTATTGGCTCAAATCAAAGGCTGCAATGCCAACACTGTTGAGTTACTTGTGCCAGCCACTGAAGTGCAGTGCTTTTGCCTGAACCCTGCCGAAGAGGGTTAAACTGTGAGGTAGCTGAGCACAGGAGGATCTTTTTGTGCCTAATGACTGCGTTTCATCAACAGTTAAGGGCAGAAGTAGGGAGAGAAAATCTCAGTTCCTTTCCAATTTTGTGATAAAACTAATTTTATCCTTACACCTGCTAGTTCTCCCCCCTACCAGGTCTTCACTCCCTAGGCAGAGAGCTAGCAGTGCTCATAAATGCCTCTTAAAATAAAAATTTCTGTTCCATTAAACATATGAAAAATATGTTGCATTGAATACAGTTGGTTTGGGAAATCTGTTTTTATCCATTCTAACCAATCGTCCATACGAACTGCAGCTGCCACAAGTGGCATGGAATCTATTTTCTGCTGAAAAGTTTAGGAACAGTGACTTTCTTCCAGAACAAGAAGTCTGGAGTCGTCCAGCATGCTGCTCCTAGGTCATCAGCAGTCATATGGTAAATTCAGAGCTGCCCTTATGAGAGTTCTCTTCACTGGGAAATAGCTTTAGGTTGCCAAAACTGCAGGATCTGGCCAACCTTTTAGAGAGTGGTTACAAGGAATAACAAATTTGGGGGAGACAACTGGCACAAGTCCCAGAACTGAAAGACCTTGGAAGTCTTGGAGATACCACCCTGTAATGTCTTTGACCACGTCTCTGTGCCAAGGATGGCAAACTGAATTTTCGTAGCTGAGTCCACAGTGGTGAGGCGCAACTGTTTGAATTATTCTAATCATGATTTAAATGTACTTTTCTCATTGTGACTTTACCTAATGCTTTCAATATTTTAGATAGATTTGGAAAAAAAGATATAATATTAATTTTCCTTCAGGCATGGAAGTCATACTCAAACACAAAGCAGGTATAGCATACCAATGTCAGTAAACTTGCCCCATGATTTTCTTTTTTTCCCCAAGGCAATATTCAACATGGTTCAATATTTGCTGAGTGCTTTGAAGACAAAAAGAGAGCTAGGTTTCTGCAACAGATGCATGCTCTGCACAAATCCAAGGCAAAGCTCAGGTTCCTGGTAAATTACCAACTCTACTTCTGGGCAGCATTTTACTAATCCCTACAAACAGAGTGCAGCAGATTTGCTGTGTTTTGTCAGAACAGCAAGGATCAACAGAGAGATAGCTACAGTGCATGTTTCCCAAACAGTGAGGCTGAAGAGTGACATCTGAGACTCGATATTTTACCACTTTTTAAAAAAAAATAATGAAATGAGAATGCCATGAAATGCTATCCCAGCAATATCATTGAAAATATTTTCAGAATCAACATCTCTCTTGAGAAAATATTTTCATTTAAAAGGAAATTCCAGTCAAAGTATTTCCAATGTAGAGGCTTTCCCGAGTTGCCAAAGACCCCTCATGTCCCCTTAACTAGAAAGGATTAGAAAGGCTCAAGCAGTTCAAGTGTCATCCAAAGTCACCAAAGTCCACTCAGATTAAAAGGAAAGAGATTTACCCTTTAGTCTTCTAAAGTTAAAAGCAATCATTCCAAATTTGTATCTCTTTAAAATTCAGATTAAGATTTTGCTTTCAATTGCATGCCCAACAGTCTTCCCAAAGAAGACAGGGTTTAAGCTGTGAATACTTTCCCTGCACTTAGATACCCTTCACTGGCACCTGAATAACTAAAATTACTTTCCTCAGTCATACACTTTTGTGGCAGGTGTGGGTAGAATGGGGCTTGTTCATTTTATTTTAGTTATGGGTGCCATAAACTGAATCCTCTCCCCAAAAAGACAGTTTTTACAATTGCAGACAAGCACTTTCCTGTTCATAAATAAGAAATAATGTGATTTGAGGCAGTTACAGCATACAGACTGCTGTATCCCTCATCACATGCTTTGCCATGCAAAAGTTGTGGGGAAAGAATCAAAGGAAGTTGGTCATTCATTGCTTCAAAACAGTTCAAGAAGAGGCAGTTAAATGTATGATAATAATCTAATCTTTAGAACCACTTACACAGGGGTATTATGGATGTTAAATTGTTTCAAAGTTTCAAAGAGTTATCGGATCAGTTTAATTTTTCCAACAAGTGTTGGAAATGCAGAGTTCAAGGGGCATCTGAATAACACTCTAGCCATAGGAATTAGGTTTAGGTAGTCCTGCAGGGAACAGAGTGTTGGACTTGTTGATCCTTACAAGTCCTTTCCAGCTTGAGATATTCTAGGATTCTAAGTGCAAATTTAACTGGAAACTGCAGAAAGTGAGGGAGATAGTCTGAGAATGTGTTTACCATGTTATGTTTTCACAGGCATCTTCAGTTATCCCATATTAACCTATTATCCCATCATCTTCTGTCATCTGATACTGAGCCAGACAGATTCTTGGTATGACCCAGAACAGCCACTTTTATGTTCATGCTGTCTGAAAGTACATATGTGTAAAGTCAATGTATGTCCTAGTTTCTTAGTCAGGGAAAAGCTGAGACCTGAGGCTCCAGAGAAGTTTCAGAGTGTGTAAGTAAAACAAAGTAATACATTCTGCTAAAATAGATGCATTTATTTTTTTACCAGCTTGGTGACCAATTCCTAGAAATTTCTACTGCTGCCTTTTCCAGGCTTGGAGAGCTTTGTATCAAGCATTCCACACTGAGGTCCAGAGCATCAGCAACTGCATCAGGAATTTATGAAAAACACTTTCATGATACTGGATGCCTCTGCAGCCCTCAAACAAGGCCACAAAGGTGTTTCTTTGAGCTCCCTGAATAGTTACACAGAATTCTCACCTCCTCTGAAATGTTTTTTGGAACCTGACTTCCCTTCCTCTTTCCCTGCAGAGCCACCCACTTTCTCCTTGGTGTGGGAGGTGTGGAAAATATATGGCTTTAGCAGCAGCAGATTACACTGTCACCTGCACCTGCTCTGTGCCCTTGGCTGATGTCTTGCAAGGCAGAAGCCAAGGCCGTTGATTTCCCACCTGCTCAAGGGAGAAGGGGAATAGTGGATCATAATATCTTGTAGCTCCTAATAGTTCCTAACATTGATTCAGGGCCTGGGTTGTGCAAGGGTAAGGATGGTAGTCCCTTCTCAGTATGACTTTAGGCATGAATATAGTGCAATCACAGCCCAACCTGCTGAGAGCAACAAGTCAATTCTATTTGAAAACCATTCAGTTAGCAGGGATTTAGTTTTAGGGG
>VXBX01007021.1:262590-274501 GCA_013400415.1 Scytalopus superciliaris | reverse complement strand
AAAAAAAAAAAAAATGCAGAAGAGTTATAAAAAGTACGCTGAATAAGGAATAATTTCCATGAAAACTTTTAATTTCAGCTTCTTATTAAATGGAGAATTCATGAACAGTAACAACTTGGGGAATAGATGATTTCCAACTGGATTATAACTTCTGGTGATAATAACATTCACAATTTATTTATTTTCTTGCAGAAAGGCTAACAAAATTGAGCTCTGTTTCTTTGAAATTCATTCCTTATTCATTGAGTCCTGTTTTCTAGCAGACTAGTAAGGACTGACTCAACTCTAAACCTGAATCAGACTTTCCCAACCACAAACTAGACATATAAATGCAGAGTCTGGCCTTCTCTGGACAGTCATCACCATAGACAAGAAAATGAAATTATAGCGTAACAGCACTTCAAAAGGGACAGATACTTTTGTTTAATCATGACACTCAGTTTTTTTAAAGGCTTCTCTTTTCCCATTAATTTCAGTGATCTTTAGCTCTTGACCTGACTAATATGTAATTTCTAAATATTTTAGAAAATGAATTGAGTTCAAGCTAAAGTACTACAAAAAAATGCTTTGCTCCTTAAGAAAAAAAAAAAAAAAGGCCCTTTTCCAGTACAACTAAATAGTTTTTGGGGTGGTGTTGGCCCCTTTTTTCAAGAGAACTGTTGATCATTATGTAAGACTAAGTATTTCCCACTGTAAAATTTCCAGCCTTGACTGAAAATCATGGGTTTGGTCCCAGCAGTCACCTACAATAAAGGAATTGTGTTTAGATTTGAAGCATGATATGTATAAACCCCAAAGAGGATGTATTTTGAGCCACAGTGCTGATATAATAGACCTAAAATGTTTGTACAGTGTCAACCATAGCATTTCTCATTGAACGAAATGTACCAAGAACTTGTAAAGTTCTCATGTGAAGAAAACCTGGCATTGAACAAGATAAATGCAAAAAACTGGGCAGTAGCACTTCAGCAGGACTGAAGCACCTTGGCTGGGCTGATATAGCTTGACTCTCAGGGTGGTTAATTTGCAGAGCTCATGTGTTAATATCATCATATTGGCCCTTGCTCTGGTTCTGGGCCATCAGAGGTTGGTATATGGGTTGGTCTGGGCTGCACAGACATTTTCTGAGATGAAAACGCTCTCATGAATGTATTGAAAACTGTTAACACCAGTATTAGTTGTTTCTCTGCTTCTCTCTTCAGTTGCTGACAGATGAAATAAGGAAAGAAATGAAAATTGCTGAAAATTAAAGGAATACAAGGAGGAAAATAAAAGAAAGCAAACTATAGTGAGACAAAGAAAAGAACAAGAAACAGATGAAAGGAAGGCAGGGGAAAAAAAGGCATTTCTTGTGGCAATAAAGAGGTTAATAAATGCCTGGAATCAAAGAGGACTCTGACAATATTCTAGTCTTGACCTTTGTGCACTGCTATCAGGTGATTTTTTCTTATAGTTGGGAGTGATATTACTGTCTTCAGTTTGTAATCCTATTCACAGACTTCTATAAAGTAGTTTGACTCTTCTGTCCAGAAACTTTGACAGCTATGGCCTGTGAGAATAAAGAAGGACAAGCTGAGGTAGCCAGTGGTTGTCATTTACGAAGAGCTCAGTTTAATTGCACAAGAGAAGTGCAAAAGAGCAAAGAGGAAACTAGAAGTCCTGAAGTTAAAAGCAAAACCAAGAACTCTTAAAAAGTTTGTACGGCATTTTTTCCATCACTCTTTCATCACTAAAGATGACAACTCTACCTAAAATCCATTAAAAAAACACTAGTTCCTCTCTCTTTTATAAAAGCCAGTTCAGGTAGAAGATACAAAAATTGAGTTGACAGCATTTCAGATATAAAGACTTTCATGTGATCATATTATTGTAAAGTAGAGTCAACAAACAATCTGAAAAGAAGATATATTTAATTCAAGATACAGATTTTTCCCTGCTATTATCCATTTTAAAGTCCACGTGTATTCTATTGCATTTTATATTTCTCCTTATAATCACTGCTACAGAAATTTTGAATTTTGACAAATATTCAGTTGCTGTTTTAATCCACCTCAGGGAAGAGTAAAAAGATTTTAGCAAGTAAAATTAAGCTTATTTAAACATTTTTGCTCTTTAAATGAATTCCACTTCTTAACAATGGGCAAAAGTTCACTGACTATGAGAGAGATGGATTTTCTCATTAACACTGTGAATATTTGAGGTAGTATTTTTGAACACAGATCTCTGAGCTAGGTAAATGCTAGTCAATAAAGAAGGTTTCTGAAACATTACATGTAGGTTTGTATGCAAACTGCCCACTGCCTTTAAAAAAAAAAAAAAGAAGTCTACATTGTCTTTTAACAGTGATTAAAGTGCTGTAAAGTAACATGCACAAGACTGTGATAATCATGGCAAATCATGGAACTAGGGACATGCAAAGCAGTAAAGAAAAAGAAAAAATAAATGGTTTCTTAGAGATTGAATTTACTAAATTCTTCAGGTGAGAGCTACAGAGAAATCTGGTGACAAAACCGTTTAGACTGACAGCACCATTTAATACACACTGAACATGGAATTATAGTGGCATTCTCTTAACTGCGATGCACTGGAATAATCTGCCCTCAAGGATGAATTTTATCACCACAGTGAGTTAAACACAATAGCTCATCCAGAAATGACTCTGTAGCGTATCACAGGGGTCTTACATGTGTATATACAAAAAAATAATCTTAACCTGTAGCCAATGGAGAATAGAGAGTCTGTTCCAATTTGTGTTTCTGAGCACCTAAACTGGTGGTAGCTTTGAATGTTCTCCAGTGAGTAACCACTGGATTTAGCCTTTGTCAATAGCGATTGGATCTGATAATGACAGGAAAGCATCAGTATCATCATCACACTTAACAACCAGTGAAGAACTTCAGCAGCTCAGACTATTTGACATGTCCATGAAATGAATTTGAGCAAGAAAAAGGAAAAACAACAATTGTATTGTTTGGGAAGACATTTTCCAGGGATTTCATATTTAGTTCAACAATCTTGCTTCTTTATGCTTCTGGACACTTTTTTTTTCCCCAGTCTACTTCCTCCCCCTCTCTCACATCTCTGTCTCTAAAGATTTATATTCTAATTGTTCTACTTTTTATCCTTTCTTTCATTTCTCATAATTTTCTTCCTTTTGTTTCTCTCTCTTTTTTTTATCAATGTGTTTCATTCTGCTCTCCACTACAGAAGAAAAAGAAAAAAAAAAAAAAAAGAAGAAAGATTTTTTTTTTTTAATGCTAAGGTCATTTGCTATGCAAATATCATTCCTAATTAGATGGCAGGTTCTGAGGACTCATTAATTTGAAGAGTACATGATTTAATTTCATTCTGATTCAGCCCTCCAGGCCTAGCTGTAAACAGAAATTCCTGGGTGCTCATCCTGTCAAAAGTCTATGGGTTACAAAATGATATCTCTTCCAACAAGGAAGAACACACATGGAAAAAGAAGGAAGGGTGGTAAAAACTCTTCAAAGCCAGCCTCTTAAGGTGCTTCTTAAGACACATATAATATCAGCCAAAGAGATTGGCAATAAACATGTTTTCACTTCAGTGGAGTGTCAAAGTTTTCTTTGTTTCTTTATGAGAAAGATAACCATGAACAAATCTTTGCTTTCTGCATGAGTCGAGGCACTACTGAAGTCAATGGGAACTGAGAGGACCCAGCACCTGATGGCTATTACAATTTTTCTTGTTATTTTATCTTGCCTTCCTGGTCTGGTCTTTTGATTCTCTCTATATTTTGCAGCTGTCAGTGGGATGTTAATGTGTTGTGACATACTCATCATATCACAAAGGAAGAAACGATTCATCTTGGAGATCAGACCTGTCATATAATTATACATTGACTACAGCAAATCAAAATAAATTATTCCTTAGAATATACATACACATTATACATTGACTACACATGAGCACCTGTGGGCATGTGTGTGTGCTGGGAACAATAATATCAAATTAAATTAGAATTGCAAGGGACTGGTAGTTGACATATTTTAGAGATAAACCATTTGAAATATCTTATTTTTTGACAAGGCAAGTCCTACATCTCCCCCCTTCCCTGCATGTCAGGTTTGCCTGTGTCTAAAATTTCTGGGTCTACCACAGCTCACACGCACACACACATGCACACACATATTTCTCCTGAGGAAAGACTTCAACTTTTGTGGCAAAACTGAAGAAAGCATGTCAGGAGGCTGTTGGAAAAGAAAAAGGAAAAAAAATAAAAATAAAACCAGCTTCTTTCTTACAATTGTTTTTAGATTCTGTCCAAAATTCACCCTCATCGCCTTTTACTCTTGACACATTTTCCCTATGGAGTCAAATTTTTTTTGTTATTATTTTTTAAACAACTGGCAGATTTTAGGTTGTGCACCTCCATCGCTAGTCTGGGATTCCGAGACTCAGAGAGCAGTGACTCTATATTCATGTCGATATTAAATAAGCATGGCATTTAAAGACAACTGTGGGCAACTTTTTCTTTTGATGCTATCTTGGGATTTTTTAAAAAGGGTTTTATATAAGACATCAAATAGTTACGAGGAATGTGGCTGTGCTTTTTATAACACAAGAAAGGTTAAGAGCAGAAATCTTTATAGACATTGTAAGAAGTTCCAGGGGAACAGAAAGCTCTGTGGACTCAGAAGATGGATTTCACCTTCAAGACTAGGATTCAAGTTCACCAGAGGAATCTCAAAGTAGCAAGTGTTTTGATCTCAGCTCAGTTCTTCAGGGCTTTGTGTATGTGTATGTGTGGTGTGTGTGTGTTGGTTTCTCAGAAAGAACTATGTTTTGCATCTAATCTAAAGAGGTTAGTTCCCTATAGATTAAAATTCAAATGGCAGGGAAAATACTTAAAGCTTCTCTGTAGTTTGAACCCATTCAAAGCTTCTGGGAGAACTCACCTGCTTCCAGACATCTCAGCTTCATGAACTATTCTTAATTGGCTTTGGTAGTGCTTCTCTTTCCTGGGTGTTTAGTTGTGCAGGCTGTTCCTGCCTCTCCTGTGTTGCATGGATAAGTATCCATTCAGAATGTGTCTTGAGATGGGTTTGAGTTTTGATGTAAGGAAAAGAAAAAATGAAAGGAAGGCTTGTATAGGCATGGAAGGTCACAATCCTGGACTAAAGGGACCTTTGGAGAAGGAAATTGCAGTGCAGTGAATTGGCTCCATTAAAAGAGACAGATAGTTCAGGACTAGTTCATGCAAGCAGAACAGTCTTGAAAGTAGGCTGTGGACCAGGTGAGATAGTAAGGACAGGCATGGCATGTAGTATCTATATGCAGTACATAGAAAAAAGACACTTTGAAAAAAAGATCAGGTCTGGAGGAGAGTACAGAGTACTTGAGTCAATCTATGAAGCAGGCATGGAGCTAGCATTGACTTAAAGGGGAAAAAAAAATAAAGAGAGAGAGAGAGAGAGCAAAAAAATGTCCCTGATAGGTAAAATGCCACTGAACAAGACTGCAGCAAGCAGAAGGGAAAGTTAGGAATGGTACAAGGGAAAGGTCATTATTTATCTGTTTTTCAGACTCAGAGATTTTTTAAACTGTATTCACAAACAGAAAGAATTTAACAAAGATTCTACATCTTGGCCTTCTCAATCTCTCACAGACTACCCATATTTATATTTGAAATTCCAATTTACATATATGTTTGCTAAACCTTTCCTGTCATGTGGAAAAAACACATAGGAAAGAAGAGATTAATAGAATGAATTAATATTTCTGAGTCTTCCCCTTTGTTTTTCTGAGATGTCTTCCTACTGAGACTGTTTCTGGTGGTAGAAGCAATACCATACCAGACGTTATTTTTCTCCTTTCCTTATTGCTAACATGCATTAGACTTTGCAGTGGTTCATAGACACGATAGAAGTGGAAGAAATAGAGAAAATGGAAACCAACTGACTGCAAGTCAACATTGGCTCTCACAGACCAAAACTTGGAAGAGTTTGAAGGGTTTGCCTGATTTAGATGAGCATCTAGAGGTCAATGAAATATAAATTACTCTATATGGTGATGCAACCATGTTCAACTATGCTTAGAGTATGGAATACAGTATGAACAAGTACACTGTGTGGAGGCAAAGGTCTCAATTCAGTTGTCCACATTTAAGCATCTCATGCCAATTGACATGTTCCAGTTTACCTTGTCCAGTATCCAACAGCCACTTTAAGAGCTACAGATGTCCCATAAAATCTGTGTCATATGTATGAGTGATATTTAAATATTTTGGATATTTTGAGCTATCGCTGATAGATGCATATGTTTAAGCTACCTTAGTAAGATCTGTCTCTTGGACTGATGACTGACATGCCAATGTCTAGGTGCAGACTAAATTTTAACTGCAGTTATACAGTTCTAATGAGGCTTTTAGACTACAGAATTTACATGTCTGATATGGAATAAACTGGATTACTTTCTGCACCCTACTGACTGTATTGTCTGTATTTTTTAAGTATAAGAGGATGTTGGAGAAACAAAGTGCATGTAAGTAGACTCCTACACTAACAACACCTGAAATTAGCTGCTCTAACCTACAAAGCGAATCACAACACTTTGGAGTCTAACCTGTGAGACCCAGGGCTAAATTAATTTGCTTGAGCACTGGCCTCTAGACCCATTGGAGAAGCCCTGGGCTATCTGAAATATCCTCCCATCTATATGTGACAGACATGACAAAAGACTTTGTGAAGCCCATGACTTTCTGAGGAGGAGGCTGATGGCCAGCTGGATTTCTGAGGACAGCTCACATGGTGCAAGTCATCTCTATAAAAAAGTGACCTGTTTAAATTTCTGAGCTATAGTCAACTAAGTGCTGACTACAAGTATGTGAATAGAAGGGACTAACCACCATGAAACAAAGAAAATTGTTAAGGAATGATGCCTGGTTGTGGTTTTGGAAAATTGCATTAGTTCTTATTAGCAAAATAATCATTAGTCCCTGATTATGAATATGAGCTGCACTTATTAATGAAAACACAAGCCTTGCAACATGTACTGTGTTACAGGAAATATTAAGTTGAAAGGAAAGATGGTCTGGGGACTATCATTTTCATGCTGGGACTTAAAAAATACAGGTTTAATTGCCAGCTCTGTCACAGATTCCTCATACCACTCTTTTATTGTTTGTATTACTGTAGACTCAACTATATGTAGTCATGTTGTGTTTTAAATTCTTTGCCCTTTAGTTTTATAACCTCAGGAATTAGAACACTAATTATTCTTTTAATTGTGCTATGTTTATCCTATCTACTTTCTATGCCCTTTGTGTGGGCTCTTTCTCAAGTCGTAGATACACAGAGATAGTTGTGTTTTACTACCATCACTCTCCTTGCCTTGTGCACCATAGGACAGTACAATTACTTTTAAGCTGGTATAAATTGCTCATATGGAGAATGCATTGACAGCAGCACTGAAGAGAAGAACTTGGCTGTGTCAGTGAATAAGAAGCTCAACAGACCCATCAATTTGTGCTGGCAGCCCAGAAAAACAACCTACATCCCCAGTTCTGTGGGCAACAGGTCGAGGCAGGGGATCCTCCCCCTCTTCTCCACTCTCGTGAGGCCCCACCTGGAGTACTTCATCCAGCTCTGGGAACCCCAGATTAGGAAGGACATGGACCTGTTGGAATGCATCCAGAGGAGGCCAAGAAGATGCTCTGAGAGCTCTACCATCTCTGTTATGGAGCCAGGCTGATAGAGTTGGGACTGTTCAGCCCAGAGAACAGAAGTCTCTGGAAAGACCTGAGAGGCCCTTCCTGTGACTAAAGGGGCTCCACGAATGACGGAGAGGGACTTTTCACAAGGACATGTAGTGAAAAGAGAAGAATGAATGGTCTTAAGCTAAAGGAGGGTAGGTTTAAATTAGATATTAAGAAAAAGTTCTTGGCTGATGAAGTCCTGGCACAAGTTGGCCAGAGAAGCTGTGGCTGCCCCGTCCCTGGAAATGTCCAGGGCCAGGCTGGATGGGGCTTGGAGCAACCTGGGATAGTGGAAGGTGTCCCTGTTCCTTGCAGGGGGCTTGGTCCAGATGACCTTTAGAGGTCTCACCCAACCCAAACCATTCTATGGTTCTGTAATATGCGACAGTTTGTGACTTGTCAGTTTGCTTTCAGTGCAAGATAGAAGCTACTTAGCACATTCCCTCTTCTACCACATTGCTGGATCTGTTTGAAGTTCTGTACAGTTTGCAGTTCACATCATGCTTTCTGCACATACATAAAATGACCATGTTGTGTAATTGCATCTGTCAAAAAAAAAATAAAAATTCCCAAGCCCACCCAGACAGAGCAGGCTTACTTTACTGTCTAAAACTCCTGTCATGATCTTCCCATTTGTTCTGGGGGAAAAACTTACCTTACTACAAGACACAATAATGAACATCCTTGGGACAGTATGTGGATGTCCCAGCAATTTTTCTCCTGGGAGAACACAGTGATGAGGAATGCATAGTCCTTCAAACCATTGGAAGACAGTGTGTTGGTGCTGGCATGGTGAGTTACATTACTATAGCCCTGTGGGAAATGCTGTTGTGTGCATTTGAAATCCCTCAGAAAGAACTCAATAGAAAAATTTGACTGTTTTTTAACAGTCTAGTACAAATGGGGATGGATTTGCAAAACAAAAAAGACTGGATAACACTGAGGTACTAGAAATAACTACACTGTGTTTTATGCTGGCACGGGAACAGTTAAATGGGTGGATTCCAGAGATGAAAAGAAACCAGCAACTCTGTAATATTGTAATTGTTGACACAATATAATGCAGATGTTGGCAAAATACCATGTTCAAGGGGAGAACTGAGTCAGTCCACCCACCATCTGACCATTCGTTACACCATGGAAGCCTTTGCAGTGCATTCAGTACAGCAAGCGCAGCACTGTTCTAGCTGATTAAGTTGCACCCTGTGTTTCAGGCTCTCAAGGCCATGAGACAGAGATGCCAATTTTATCAAAAAGGTTTTTCTACAGGAAGGAAACAGGGTATTATTATATGCTGCATTTCTTGACAAGGCAACTTGAAAAAGTGCCTGCATTCTCTCTGATGCCATGCCAGTTTGTTTGCTGGGTGTGAAATAAGGGGATGTAGAGGATTTTCTGTTTTCAGAACATTTAATAACAATGGGGCACTTTCTCCTGTGTAACAAAGCTCTTTTACATTATGGTCCAGAACAACCTTTAGGTGGTACTATGAAATAAACAGAAAATAAAGGAAATCCAGTGATGTGACTATAGTTAGTCCACCGAGAGTTTTTACTGTTTGGGTGTTTGAGCAAAGTCTGTACATGTTATAGAGTGAGAGAATGCCTTCATCTATGGGGTAGGTGCAGGTGGAGGGATGTAACAAAAATTTCAGGCATTCATTTCTAGGAAAAAATAAAAATATCTGTATGAGACAGATAACTTGGGCACTGTTGCAGGAGAGAGGGCACCTCCTTATGGAGCTGCAATAGGAAGGATGACAGAGGATTTCCTTCTACCCTTCAGAAAGTCTCTGTAACCTACTGGACAGGGAACTCTTTCAAGAGAAAATCAAATTTGACTCCTTTCTGTGGTGGGGAAGGACCCCACCAGAAGTAAGACAGCAATTCATGCTTATCTCCCAGTTTGGTGAAAATCTTGCCTTCTAATTTCTAAATTTAAAAGATGTTCTTCAGACATATTTTCAAGTGATTATTCTCAATACTTAGGGCTAAGAAAATTACTTGAAAAGTGAATTAGATATTTTTGCTACCTCACAGGATTCCAAGAGTTAGAATCTATCACCCACAAGGAAATCTGCCCAGTAGCATGAGCTGCACTAAACACTCTGCTAGCTCTGCATATAGATTTCAAAGATTTTTAATCGGTCCAAGTAAAAGTTATGTTAAAATCATGAAAAGTTGAAGAATGAATTCTAATCATAATTCTTAAGTATAAGTTTTCTTTCAATTTTTTTACTTGAAAATTTAAGTTTGAAAATTAATTATTTTAACTATGCAATGAATTTTATGGATCATCTTTCTGGTGTATTAGCAGTCATACACTGTGTAAACTTTCTTTTAAAATAACTTGGGGGTTTTTTGTTTGTTTTTTTTGTTTGTTTGTTTGTTTTTTAGTATAGATTTGTACAGAGACCAGTCTGTGGTAATCATACAACAAATAAAGAAAACTCTCAACAAATAAATAATAATAAACCTCACTCCTGGTGTTCTCTGAACCTCTAAAGCACAGTGGCCTATAACAATCCTTCTTCCTCTGCAAACTGTTGCTCTAGTGATCCATTTCAACACACTGAAAGAACAGCTTACTCTTCTGACACCTTTTTTGTAATATCCAGGATTGCTACTGCTTCAGTGGTGTATTATTGTAATACTTTATCAAAACAATGCCTGCCAGGAATTTGTGTCCCAAGAGAAATTTTATATAGTTCTTTTAAATGACAAGAAAGAAAACCCAGTTTATAGAATTTCTTGGTGATCCCCACATAATCATGGACACCATGGAGTCACTGTGTCTAGCAGCCTTACACTAAGTTATTTTATCACTTCATTCTAAAGAGAAAACACAATTTTTCAGACAAGTCACTGTGAAAAACAACATAAGTCTTTAAAGTCTGGGAATCTTTCTGAGATCTCAGATCCCCAAGGCTTTCTAATAAGATGATAAGAATAAACACACTGGTTTTCCTCTCATTATCAAACAGATTTTTCTGGAAGAATAAGATTTTACCCCAGGACTTTTCAAAAATCCAACTGCTTTTGGCATAGGGTTTCCTTACCTGGGTATGGTTTCTGTGCATTTTGTGCATTCTGTGAATTTTCATTCCACATACTAGAACATTGCTCCTTTGAACATGTTGAAACTTTTACTCTTCAAAACCTCCTCTGAAGGAGTTACCCAGGTCTTCTCACAACTTGTGTTCTAATTAAGACATTCTCATACATGTTTTAAATCCTGGTCTTGCAAGTTTATTTAGATTCCATTAGTTTTTGGTTTTTTGAAAGAGTCAATGAAAGACAAATCCTTAGTTATCATTGCCAAGACTTTCATGACTTTGTAGGGTTCTGCCACAGCTGCTCTACACCATCCCTTTTCCAAAACAAGAAATAACAGTGGAAAATGCACTACACCTTTTATCACCTGTTACTATTCTGTGGTTCTTTTAAACAGCTCTCATCGTTCTTACGGTGAGGGCAGTAGAGATACACACACAGAGTACTACAGGTATGGATGAACCGTCTCTGTTTCCAAATGTCCAAATCAATTTTCTGTTTCATTTCCTATTATTTCCTAATGATTCCTAGCATTAGATTTGCTTTTTTTTTTGACCACTACTGAGCATGGAGCTGACATTTTCATAAAACTTTCTATCATAACCCTTAGGTCTCATACCTGAATGGCAATGATCATCTGAGAAGACTGGCATTTAAGAATCTACATTTAACCTGCATTCAAAATGGCAAAATACATAACCTGTATGAAAAAGCAGGGAAGGTTTTCACTGGGAAAAACTGTAAAGGCATCACTGGCACCTGAGTTTGTGCCATGCACATGCCAAGATGTATCAACATTTTGGCCAGATCAAGCATCTTCCAAACTTAAATCCATTTGGATCCTGGATATTAGGCAAATCTATCACTTTCTTGGCTGAGTAACTTAATCATGTACAAGTGGGGAGGCATTGAATTCAGCAGTAGGTAGAATGTCCACAGCTAATTTTATTTAAAAAAGAAAAAATAGCCAAGAAGTGACACTTTTCCTATTTTTCCTAGATTAAACAGATGCAAAAGTTTTTCAGAAGTAGTAGAGCAAGGTCTTAAGATATCCTTACCTTTAGGTTTACAACTCCATAGTTTGCCTTAAAAAAATTACCCTTAAGAAGAGGCTGATCTATAGGAACTGGGTCATTGG
>VXBX01007021.1:227504-240034 GCA_013400415.1 Scytalopus superciliaris | reverse complement strand
CACTGGAAATACAATAGGTAGAAAAAAAACTGCAGCAAGAGAGGAGTAGGAAAATAGCATTATATATGGAATATTACCGTTCTCATTAATAGCAGACCTCGGAATAAGGAGAAGACAAAAAATATGTATACACCTTGTCTGATTTCCTTCCCCTCAACTGGAGAAGAGGTGGGAAGTGCCAGCAGGTGCCTGAGGGGCCAGACTGGATGTGGAGGAGGGTCCTGTGTCATGTGCAGGGCATGCTGACCTCTCCTCATCTGGGACAAGGGTGTGGAGGAAATTAGGGACACAGAAAGGACTTAGTCACAGTCTTCTCTTTTCTCTGCTTCTGGAACAATCCTACCCTCGGCTGGGAGGTTGATTTAACTGCATCCTCTTGTTAGCTCCGGTGGAATCCCACTGCTTCTCTGCAGACTGTCAGTCATGAAGTGCTTTGGACACTTATTGGCAGCTAAATCAAGAACTTGTTTCACCCATATCTCTGCTCAGCTAGAGGAATGCAGAGACTGCCCGAGGGCTGCATTTCAAAAGGTAAATTCAAATGTGATGCAGTCCCGTTACAGGTTCCCTGTGCAGCTTGAAACTGGGGAGAGTTGAAAGCCATCACTTGGTAGGGGCGAGGCAATATGGATTCAGTGTCACGAGAGAAGCCTCACGGCTTGGTCATCACATCGTTTCACAGAAAATATCCAAAGGCAAGTGCAGAACATCAGGTGACTAATTATATTTCTGGTTCTGCTGTTCATGCAGTATTGTGACTTTGGTCAAGCCAGTTAAAACTCAGTGTCTTACATTGCCTATCTGGAAATTAGTGGGGGGAAAAAAAAAAACAACAAAAAAAACCCACAGTTGCAAACCTATGTCAGTGAAATATCCTTCATAAGATCATTTATTGTTATGATTATAATACTGAATTGAAACATTCCATGAAAGATAGGTGCATAATTGATAGCAATGACCTTCACAGCAAACTACAGACACGTTTCAAGCTAAGAAACTGGTCTATAGTTATTGATGATATGTTATTGAATTATTTATCACAGCCTGAATGAAGGAAATTATATTTGCTGTTGAAAACTACAGTAATACAGTAACAATGGAAATTCTTAGAGGAGAACTGCTAGGTTTCATATAGGGAAAGGATGTTTAAGCAATATGCATTGTATATAATTTCAGATGTGGAGGGAGGCTACCAATTAGGCAAATTATTAAGCCTAGTAATTTAAAAGAGAATGAGAGGGATACAAGAGAAAATAGGTGCATTAGCAAACCCTTACAACAGATGGCAAAGTGTCCTCAGATCCTCTAGTGGTAAAAAAAATCCTATATATATAAACTTTCAAAGAATATTTTATATGATGGTATCACCTAGAATGCACTGACTCTGAGGACTCAGAAAGCTATCTAGGAGACATTCAACTAAATTATTTAACACAGGATGACAGGAAAGAATTAAAGAAAGAAATTTTCCTATCTAAAAGTTAAAGCAACAATCCACTCTGTATCCACTGTTAAAGCTCAGGGTCCAGATGGTTGCCCAATAGAATTTTTAGCAAACATTTGGAGAGATAATAAGGCCTGTAACAGTAGATAATTACTCACTTCTATATGGCTCAGTGCCCCCCTCATCTACATTTGTTTCTGTAGCAGGTTTTTTGCCAAGAAAAAGGAAAAAGTAAAAAAAAAAAGAAACAGAGCCTCAGGTTTTTGGGGTTTTTTGTGTTGTTCTTCTTCCTCTTTCTCTGTAACTTGTAATATCGTCTCTACTTTATCAATGCAGATGTCAAAATCCAAGTATCTGCCATCTTGCTGTCCACAGGCCAATCTTGACAACTCTCAGAAAGGTGAACCTGCTTTGAATGTGGTGAAATTCAGTACTTTTGTTAGTAAAAATAAATTAAGATTAAATATAGAGCAACTTCAGATATTTTTGTTTGTTTTAACTCATTCAGTCTATGGGAATAAAAAAATAATTGTATACCAAAGAGCAAGAGAATCTGATAGCATAATTCTCTACAGTAAACAGTAAGAATACTACTGTGGTTTAGACATGTACTTTGCAATATGGTCACACTTACATAGAAATTGAAAGGTAACAGGTGGACCACAGGGTTCAAAGCAGAAATTATTTCTGCTCCTTCCCACAGTTAATGGGGGAAGAGGAAGTTGAAGTCAGTTTTTCTAAATACTTAGGTGTAAAACCCCCTGCAAGATTCTATGTGTTTGCAGCTAAAATTTATTCCTTAGTCTGGGAAAGCACTAATGTGAAATATATGTGCTGTGAACCAAAAATAGTTTACCATCAGCAAACTGAAGTGTAAAAGAGACACTGTTATACTAAGTCAGTGGAGCTGTGACACTGTCCTACATCCTACTGTTTATTTTGATGTGTTTTTCTTCAAAACCAAATGTGTGTATATAAAGTGTGAAGACACTGATGTCTTTGAGAGGGTCACAAGAAAGAAAGCAAATAATTGGGTGCCACTGATTTTCTTTCTTTTCCTTAATCTCACACTGTTCATCTGAAGAGCCAATGGGTAAGCAACTTTATTTTAACATATTTTAGGTAACAAACTTCAGGTGGGTGAACAGATTGGAGATCTGCTTTTCTTGAGCTTAGATTGAACTGAGCCCCAGGCTGAAACTCTCGGCTGGTGTAAGCTGGCACTGTTTCAATTAAACCAATGGTGCGGCACCAATTTGCAGCAGCTGATGGCCTGACCCCTTCATTCTCTCACCCTCTCAGCTGCTAAGGAGTGAGATGGCCATTAGTCCAGTTGTTAGTGAATCATCTGGACAAGACAGTTGGAAGTGGATATTGCATAAATAGATAAAATGAGAACTAGCAAAATTGGAGGGAGGGGAAAGACATTGGATTAAAAAAAAAAAAAGGATCAAAGACTTCATTCAAAGGAAAACTGAATATTACAAAAGAGTTCTGATTTTTCAATATACTTATACCCTGAAAAAGAGAATTGAAAAAAGAAAAAAATCCAAACCACTATAAGGAAATAATAAGAAAAAAACCCACAATGTTTTGAAGACTGAAATGCTGGCAAGTTAGCAAATGACAGAGAAGATTTTAATCTAGTCAGGTATAGTGAGGATAAATTCAGGAGTCAAAACTGTTTCTGGATATTTTAATTTGAAACACAAATATAAACTCTAAGTAATTTTATCCTGGGTCTCTCCTGGGCTGGATCTCAAATCAGGACTTATGCTAAGCCTTCCTTCTACCTCCTGCTCCACAAAGCCAGATTCTGGGTATCCATCATTCTGCTCGTTTACATCCAGTCTAGCAAATTTATGTGACATCTGTGCTGCAGAAATCTACCCAGGCCCTCAGTACCCACACCGTAAGTCTGACTCTTTCTCCAGATCATGTCTACAATATGGCTTTTCACATTCATCCACACTAGAAAACTCTCACCTGTCCTCTCTGTGCCTTGTATCTCATTTTCTGTAACAGCCCTTTTATCTGGATGTGAATGGTGCAGACAACTTTTCTCTCAATGTACAGATTGGGATTGTCTCTGTCTTTCCTTCATCTCTTCACCTTCTCCCTGTCGTCTCTCACTTCAAGTGCAAAAGACAGTCACATAGCTCAGGATTGCTTCTGTACATACTTTCTCACTTGATGTCGAGAGGTTAATTTTGACCTCCAGTTGGCATATGTTATTTTACCTGCATCATCAGCTTGTGAAATTTTCAATCATTTTGTTCTTTTGCACTGTAGTTATCCCCATGGGTTTTCATTGGCCTTTCCTATAAAGAAGAGCCATAATAGCTCTGCAGAGGCCTTCAAATTCCTTCTCAAAGCTTACCCTAACTCTTACTTACCCTAACACTGTTACAGAAAGCCTCTCAATGTACACTAATAACAGCAATAACAAGTAGTGTTCTGTTGTTCCCTGTATTCTTAAGGGATTCTATAAGTTTTGCCTTTCTCTTGATGATATTTTGGGAGAAGGGACCATTTTTGTATACCATGCTGTAAAGTACCAGCCACAATGTGTTTCTGTAATTAAGGTGCCCAAGTTTCTCACTAAAAGAAAAAACAATGAATGTCTGAGAACTGTTGAACCAGTTCAAATCAGGCCTTTGCCTTCTGTCAGTATCAGGATAGACTTGATATAGCTTGATACGACATTCAGAAATATGAACTCAGTGTCTGATCAAGGAAATCATAAGACATTCCTAAAGGAATGGAGGTAAAACTGACTGAGGTGTTGCATGACTGAAGTTATTGCTCGGACACCTTTGATTAGTGTGTAAACTGAAGGAAGCAGTGGTCTTGTGATCTTCCTTAGAGTTTCGGTCCTAAGACTAAATAATCAGGGCAGAACCTCCTGAGGGATATAGCTATAAATAATAAATTCACTCACCATTTTCTTGTTCTTGCTGAAAATCAGAGCATCACAAATCAAAACATAGAAACTATTTTTTTTTTTTCTACGCTGACTATAGCACTGGAAATTTTTATCATGTTAAGGAATGTGAAGAATTATGCTTGTTAGATAAATTCTGTATCTAGATTAAGCCAAATTCAGTCTATGTATAAAGAAGAACAGGATTCATTACCATCCATAGGAATTTCACCAACTTAGACCTACAATTAAGCCATGAGCGATGCAAAAAAGTGATGAGGTTATTCTTATCTGACTGACTCCTGAGTCAAACCCCAGCACAGTGCCAGATAGCACTCTGACATGGGAATTAAAATCTTTGGGATTAGACAAAGCTTTGAGCTCTTGGTTTCAGACAGATAATAGCTCTTTTCTCACAAGAATTTGAAACATCAGCCCTTTTAATTTGACCACTTCAGGAAATATTCTTTCTGAGATGTCGTAGAGGTGACACCGCTGTAGACTCTGTTTTGGTTGCATACAGGCTTTGTGCTGCTGCTCATACTGCCCTGTAATTGCTGGGGAAAGGAGTCATTCAACAGCATCAACTTTTAGGAACTGACTGTTACTGGTGCTCCCTCCATGATGCATATGATTTATCCATTTCCTAGCACATCTTTTCAAAAGGCAGGGTAGATTCACGGCAGAATGCCGAGGTTCAGCAAGGCACAAAGATCTGTCTGCTTTTCCAAGGAAAGAATGGACTCTGGATTCAGCTATCCATTTTGAGCACAAAGCATGTCCTGCCTTTCAGTTCTCAAATCACAGAACTGGGAACTTCTATATTTTCATAGTACCAGGGAGACAATAAGAGAAAGGGATCCTCACTGGAGCACGTGTGTCTTCTGACCCACACCAAGGACATGCTTTCAACCCCGTCTAGTTTGGCAGACACAAAACCTAGAAGAGAAGATATGCTTCTTTTTGTTCCTTAAAAATAACCCACAAACAAACAAACAAAAAACAACAAACAAACAAACCAAACACCCTCAAAAAAAAAAAAAAAACACCCCCAAAAAAACCCCACAAACAAATACTTGGTCACTCAAAGATGAACCCTCAAAGGTGTCAGCCAAGTCTAAATGTGTGTCCTTGTGAAATGATGGAGTGTTTGTGTTACCTCCAAAGACATTGCCTTGTTACTCTCCGAGCTATGTCAGAGTTAGCTCGTGAGTGAGCTCCAGTTGGTGTCAGTTGCAATACTATGCAGGGGTTATATAAACATATGTCCATCTATATATGTTAAAGCTATTGTGATTTCTACATTTCTACCATAATGAACAGTACTTTTTGTGGGTTTTTTCCCCTTTCTTCTTCCTTAACTGCAGTGATTTTTTTAGCATATATGTCATACAATTTGGCAAAAGTCAAAGCAGGACAGCATTGCTGAGGCAAAGTGATAGCAGAATGTGCTGAGCCTAAGGCTACAACCAGAAAGCAGCTGTCAGTGGACAAGTAATAGATACCACTGGAAGACAGAAAGCCTGTACAGTTACAAGAAGTGGCACATTTCTTGCATATAGTAACAAGTGAAAATGGCCAGGAACTGGGAAGCTTAGTTCCCAAACCCCCCATCCTTTAATTCACAGATTTCAACCAGTCCTTTTCCAAACCCTAATTGCTTCTTATTAGTAAAATAGAATTTATAACTGTCTAAGCAACATTTCTTTAGGCTGTTAACTAGACTTTTAGGTTTCTACCTTAAAATGAGAAGCAAGTTTGGATGGAAGTTTCATATTCAAGGTCAAATTTTGTGCCAACACTGAACTTTTTGAAGAAAGAGTTCTAACTCCTAACTTGTCATTAATTTTCTTAATATGTGTCATTCATGGCTTTTAGCTGAGAGATGAAGCAAAGTAATCTGCATAGCAAGATAACAGTGAATTTTCATTGTATCTGTATGCCAAGTTTATGGAAACAGTGAAGGGATGGCACTTTACTCCTCTGAGCTTCACCTCCTGCAAATGCTACAGGACTTCAAATTTTGATGTTGATCTAGCAGGTGCAAAGGTAGAAGGACTGTGAGAACACACTGGTGTTTAATAAGCAGTCTTTGCTCTGTGAGGGTGACATTAGCATTTCTAATCCTGTGCAATATCACACCAGTTTCAAAGCTGAGTATTCACAGAAAAGCACAAGTTGATTTAACCAAGCCAGTTATTTAGTTCAATAAGTTTCCTCCTGACCACAACTAGAGATATGCTTATGCTTTGAGGCAAGTCTTGTCTTGTCAATGTGGGAAAGATAGGAGCAGTCAGTTTTACAGCCAGAGGGTGTGTATTCTGTAGGGGGATGCAGTGTGGCAGAGGAGCCCAGAGGTTACACCTCAATGCTGTGCACCCAACAGCACCTGGTCCTGACTCATTTCTTTGCACCTGCAAACACCACAGCAGAAACTGGAGCTTCTGGTATGTAGGAAGAAACATCACCCCTACTCTGTGAGGCTTTAGCTGGACAGTGTAAATATTTTCCCAGACTTTTGGAACATTCTCAAAGTTCTAAACCCAGAGTCCACCTACCAGACATGAAATGACAGAGAATCACATTTGTCTGAAAATAGACTACAGGCCAAGGTTATACAATCTTCCTATAGGCAATACCTATGCTCTCTATATTTTTGTGTATTTATTGGGCCATCTGTATTGAGCAGCCTTTCAGACTTTCAGAAAGTATGGAAAATGTCTTGAAATGGCTCCATAATTTGAAGGACAGTATTGCACAATGCTCAGCATGTTTTCTAACAACTTCTGCCTTCTTCAGGTGTTTTCAGGTGAAATGTGAGTTTTCTGTTATGAGATAATTTTATTGAGATTCAAGGTTTCCTTTTATTATGAATTCATTTTCCCATAAGTAACTATTTATATGTACATGTTTTTTTCCCAGTGGTGAAGAATTTGTTGTTTGATTGCTTGAATTTCAACATTAAGAGGTCAATGCCTTTGCTCCCCACTTATGAAAGCAGGTAGGAGAACACTTCCCTGTATATTACATTTAATGAGGTGAGCATGAAAAATGTGCCTAGGGCTGCAGAAGGGCTCTCTATTAAAGCAGGTGTCATGAAATTCCCAGTAAAGAGAAAAATGAGAACAGTTGCCTTGATCAGCAGATGCAAAAAGATAACTTTTTCTTGTGAAAATGGAAAGGCATCTCATTTTTCCAGGCCATATGAACTAATGAGGAAGCTTGCATAAAGTCAACAAAAAAGTTGCATGGATATTGCACTGGAAAAAATGGGCATGTATTGCCTCATTGAACAAAGGTGATCACCCAGATGATATCAGCAAGGAAGGACAGTTTCCCTTTCATCTGCAGCTCAGAAGAAGACATGTGCCCTGAAATATTTAATATGTGCAATCATTGTGGATGGAAATAAATGATACTTCTCATCTTTCTCTCCCTTCTGCCCCTAGTCATCTAGCAACTCTTATAACTGGCATATGCTATGGCTGAATGACCTGGCTTCATTCACAACTAAATCAGTACTAAAACAGTCAGGATGATAGATAGCAGCTTATCAATAATTGAAAAGAAAGGCTTAGAGATGTCCCATTATCTGAATAATTAATGCTGCACATGGGCTTTGTAATTCCTTAATAAAACTGACTGATTGATTTGCTTAATTAATTCCTTCTTTGACAGGCTTATTGCTTTCTTTGGAGACAGGGCAGGGCAAAAAGAGAAAAAAAAAAGAAAAAAAAAAGAAAAGCACTAAAAGGAAGACTCAAAATTCAGACGGAAAAGAAAGATTTAAAGTCTTTCATAAACTTTAACCCTCCAGTGGAGAATAGAAGAGATGTTCGACAGTTAATTCTGCCTTACATCCCAGACTGTCCCCAACCTCCTCTATCTTTTGTCAACCACAAAAATGGCTTTACAAATGGAAATATTGACAACAGGAAAAACACCCAACAAGTTTTTTTCCACCTCCTTTGCATTGCCCCTCTTTTCATGTCCCTCTGCAACTGATCAAACATTATGATAACCATAAAGTGTCCCATGACCACACCAGCAGTAAACTTGGCTGAGCCTTAAACACTTTTGAATAAATCGATCTGAATGAAATGTTTAAAGCCCACTTCAGTTTAACAGCAACAATTGCTTTGAAAGTTGGCTGCTGTCACCACTGCATTGCTCTATCATAAACAAAATGCTTCCTTGAGTTGGAGGGTTTACCTTTGGGAAAAAGAGTAACTGCTGGCTCAAAATCAGCAGGCACTGTCAGCTTGTTGTCTCTACTTTTTTTACTTTGTTGTTTGTTGTGTTCAATTTGCTTAAAGTGCTGCAGAACTAATGTTTTTATCTAGAGTGCACCTCTCCAAGTACAAGTGCAGAATCTCCTAGTCTGGGTAAAAACAAAGGGTCATATAAACAATCCCTATATAGTGAACACACCCAGAACACAATTCATGCTGATGTGTCTGAGCAATGATTTTGATTCAGACACATGTTCATTGCTTAGTGGCACAGCAATGCTTGCTGCATATTTGGTTCCATGCAAAACTGGATTTATATGTAAAATCTGGAGACACATTGCCCTAAAATGTGGTGTGGACTGAACTAGGGATAAAGCCAATTTCTATTTCTATCTGCTCCTCTTTAACCTAGACAATGCTAAGTCAGACCCTAGTCAACACCTGCTGCCAAAATGGCATTTTGCATTCAAATACTTTGCATGGAAAGTCTGCTGATTTAGAGTTGCCTTAGGGAGGTCCCATTATCTTCCTTTCTCCTAGATAAGAAAAAAAAGGCACAGAGTGAGCTGAATCTGCTGAAAAGTGAGCAGAGTTAACAGGTTGTCTGTGCTGTGCAGACTCGTAAGGCCAGCATGCCATGCTGTGTGAAGGTGCTCTGCAGGGAGAGTGTAGATTACTGTGCAGACATGGTTTCTGGTTTAATTTCTGTTATATGCTAATTCAGAGACCCTTACAGTATATTGAAATCTGCAGTGTAGACATTCTTGTAGTTTTTAGTTGTAGAAAAGAGATCATTATCATGCTTTTGACAAGCAAGGCAAAAGAAATGTGTGGACGAGATGACTCAGATCAGTATTTGCCACTGTAACTGTGCTGAAAAAAAAAAAAAAAAAAAAGGACAATCATTTAACTAACAAAATGTATTCCAGACTTCCCGCATGATAACTAAATGCAAAGTTTCTAGTTTTTTTTGAAGATGGTTTTGTTTGGTTGGTTGTTTTTTTGTCAGACAAAATTTGTTAGGACAACCTCAGCCTTTCCCTTGTAGCTTGATCTCTTTGAGATGAAAGAAAAGAGAAGAATGAAAAATGTGAAGGTGGAGAAGGCTGATCAGATTTGCTGTCTGAGATGGACCTTAGTGTTGTAGGGTACTTCTGGCTCAGGCCTTCAGGTTTTGGAGTATTTCTAGTGGTATTAGCAGTGGTTCCCCATTTTCTTTCACAAGGTTTTCATAAAAAAGACATAAAAATGACTTTTTCCTGATGACCAAGTTTGTATCACCCAGCATTTACATTCAATCAGTTATTCAAATCTTGTGTATGTGCGGAGTATCTGAATCTCAAATGACACGTTAAATTGGATGCACAGTTGAGGGAAATAATTAGCAAAAGAAATGGATTTCTTGTGGCTCATGATGAGGTTTCCAGGCTCATCATAGAGGAGATTTTGACACAACCAAGACAACTCGTTTTCAGCAGTTCTTCAGCTACATAATCCACTATCCCTCTACTCAGCATTTCAAACCACAAAACCACCGAGACTTACAATTTCAGCATCTTTCAGAGCTGGTGTCTGACATCAGCATTACTCACTGCCTGACATGATCAAGCCAGTTATTTCCTTCTGCCTCATTTGTTCAGGATGGCAGCACCACTAGAAAAAAAGGATGGACTTTTTAAGCCAGACAGTACTCATGCAAAAGGCGGAGTCTGAAAATGTAACACTCCGTTTAAATAAGATTGCTTTTCTATCCTGTTAAAAATAGTGTGACTGGAGAATTGATGCATTAGCTAAGTCACATGGTTTAAAAACAGCTACAGTGTCTTTTATTTATAATAAATTATTTGGGAGTATTTATCTCTCTCTCTGTTTTTTTTTTTTTTTTTTTTCCCTTTTTTTTTTCCCCCCATGGAAACAGGGGTGTGATTCTAACAGGTTCAGGCAGTACTGAGATATTCTGTTTATACTTCTCTTCCTCATTCCCCTTTGTTAATCCTAAGTGGAGGCATGGGAAAGGGCTCCATCTTTCCAGATTGGATTTCAAAGTCTAGCCCTAGCAAAATGCAAAATCTTAGATAAGTATCTGCAAAGAGTTTCCACTTAGTTTTCAAAGTGAGCTTCCCAACTGGAAAGCAATGTTTAATACTCAGAAAAAGCTTGTAAACAATATGACAATAAGCCACACTTGAAATATCAATCTAAATGGAAAACATAAGCTACTTGTACTGCACACACACCAGTGTTCCACCATAGCAGTTTAGATGTTTGTGCAAAATACTTTCCTTGTGGTCTGAGATTTCTCAGAGCATGAACCCTTTCCAGATCTCTCTCCAACAGCCTGGAGGTGTTTGCTGTGGCCCCCAGCTCAGCTGTGACAATGGATTGCCCAAATGCCCTGACTTTTGGGTTTTGGAGGTTTTTTTGGGTTATTTGTAACGTTATCTGTTTACAAGAGCACATACAAAATTGGGCTCATTCTCACTCTGATGGGATGCTCTCCTTGGAAATTATCAGGAATAACAGTTGCTGTAACCCAAAGAAGTTCATGCTGGAGGCCTGTCCACAGAGCAGAGATTTCTGAAGCCATTTTCTATGTTCATATTCAAAGTCTCTGAAGGGACAGGCTGTACTGGGTCAGCCAGATGGTCTATGGCAAATGACAGAACAAAACCCATGCCGTTCTCCTCAGTGCTTCCCATTCTTCCCACTTCAACTGAGCTGCCTAGTCCTGCCCTCTGCTTTCTCCTCGTTGCCTCTAACTTTGGGTCAAATGAAAATTTCTTCAGCACAACTCCTGTGCATTTTATATTGCTGGAATGGACTGTGATGCCTCATGGTGATGTGTGTTTTGCCTAAAAGCCATTACCTCTGCATAGGCTTGGAAAAAAAAAATTGGCAGTGCCTGTCAAGGAAGCTGCTGTCTCAAAGACACAGCCCTCAGCACAACATTTTGGGAGAGACTAGTCATCCATCTAGTCCACTCGTATGATTCTGCTTTCACTGAGCTGAATATGAATATGAAGCTGAATACTTGCCAGTGGAATTGCATTCATTATGGAGAGAAAAAATAATGAACTCTAATTTTCAATTTACTGATTAGGATGTTTGTTTATGTTCTGCCTTTAAGGCATCTTGTAACAGCAGACTATCATATTTTAGTTCTCACAAACCTCTGCAGTACAGAACAAAGATGAAGTGTTTACATTTTTTTCTTAATGAAAAAGAACATCATTACATTAAGTTTCACTTTGATTGTATTGAAATGAAGCCTCTGTTTCAAATAAAAAAAAAAATTGACCTGACATTTTAGCATGGGCCTGTGTATGGATGTGCGTATGTCTGAATTGAGACTTTCTGAATGACATGTATATATACTTCTATATATATATCTACCCATATTTGCATGAGCTGTATGCATACATGTGATTACATATTTTCATACTCATTGTCTCTCATCTTTCTTTTTTTCACAGAAGTATTTAAGACTGTATTGGAAAAAAAATTAATTCATGCAGTGAGGACTATTGTTTCAAAGGTTTGTCATGTTAAGAGCTGAATTTTCCTGAAAATTTAGCCTTTATTCTTGCCAAAATGATTAAAATCGAATCTTATTTTTCATTCCATCATCACACAACTTGTGGTTCTATTTGTTGTGGGCTTTTGGGTTTGTTTTGTTTTTTGTTGGTTTTTTTTTCAGAAATTGAATTGTTTTAAAACAGTATCTCAATTCCTTTTAGTACAGAGAAATAATCCTTGAGAACTTATAAATAATGTAAATATATAGATTGTGCATTTTTTGTTTGTTTCTGGGGGGGTTTGTGGGTTTGTTTTTGTTGTTGTTGGGGGTTTTTTTTGTTTGTTTTTTGTTTGGTTTGATTTGGTTTGGTTTTTATTTTTTTGGTGTGTGTTGGGTTTTTTCGTTGTTTTTTTT
>VXBX01007021.1:181156-206361 GCA_013400415.1 Scytalopus superciliaris | reverse complement strand
CCCCCCCCCCCCCCCCCCCAGGTTAAAAGTAAAAAAGGCAGCACCACCTAGGCACAGCATATTCAGACCCGAGAAGTCCACACATCCTCTGAGATGTTTCCTTGCCTTGTATTTCCTGACTTTCCTATGCTTATGGAGGAAAACAGAAATGACAGCCATAACCAGCTGCCAGGTCTTTGCACTGCTGATCTTCAGTTTCCTGAGCAGAAGAACTGAGATGCCAAGGGGACCAATGGCCTTTGTGAGCCTCATGCTAAAAGAAATCTCACTGGAAGAGCGGTGCTGCTCTTTCAGGATCTCCAGTGCATCTCATCGTACTCCACAACTTTCAGGTTGCAGAATTTTCCTCAGATCAATCAACAGCTTGAAGAAATAGTTATATTCTCAAACATCTGGTGATAGTGATCATAAGAGGACAATTGGACTAAGAAGACTCTTTCCAGAATGTTGCCCTTAACTTGCAGTTCTTTGCAATGCAAGATTTTCTTGGAGATTAAGACAATATTCAGTTCTAAGCACACATTCTCTCAGAGGGAAAAAACAAAAAGGTCTTCCTGCAAGTTAAGACAGAGAAAAAAGAGAATAAAATAGACTTAACACTGAACTTTCTGGTCATTTATATTATGGTTTTGAGGATTCCCCTTGCAATAGTGAAAGATATCTGTGAAGAGGATGTAGAAGTAAAAAGAGACAAGGAATAAAACTAAAACACACAGAACCCAAAAACAGTCAAAAAGGATTAAACTGTTTTCTCAGAAAAAGGAAGCATGAGAGGAAGGTAGAAGAAAAGTCAGTGCTAAAACATTATACTTTGCAAGATGTCCATTCTGATAAGGGTATCCTGTGCTTCATACTGAATTTAGTACTATGAAAAAAAAAAAAAATCTTCCTTTTAACTTCTCAATACCTGAGGTGCAGTAAAGAAAAGGATATTATTTTCCATATTTGTTTGAGGTTTAAATTATAAATGTTAGCATTTGGGAATATATACCAAATAAAAATTTTGAAAAATAGAGGGAAAAAAAAAATCAGGTATGATGTTTGTAAAAGCTTGGATTTCCTTTGACTAGAGGGTCCTGTGCTAGAATCCACTACACCAAATGTGTAGTGGATCTGCAAATGTGATCTGCAACAAAGGTGAAAATTCTGCTCTGCACAATGTGTCTATCATAAAATTTGAGAGGTTTCAGATCACACCTCCTGATTGATTGAGGATTGATTCCTGATTGATTCCATCATGATTTTCTTGTGCATGAGTCATTTGTTTCCACTCAGCTACTCAGTTTTAAAATGCCTGGGGTTATCCCAAGTAAATTTGGAAAATTACTTTAGAAGTTTAGTGACTATTTTTCTAGCAAGTAGAGACATAGAGACACCTTCCATAGATAATTCAATCCTTTGAAGACCCTAGTTATCAAATGTTCTTCAGTAACCTGTTGAAATTTTATGGATTATGTCTGTTTCTGCTGGCATTATCTAAGCTCACCAAATTCAGACACAGTGGCCCTTAATTTCTGTAATGTGAAATATCCTGTCTTATATCTCTTTCTTTAGAAAAATGAAGGCCACTCATACCTTTCCATACTGCTCAGCAACCAAAACATATCTTTCTCACTGCTCTCTTTTCCCCTCAGAATGCTCATCCTTATGTTTGTGTGTCTCCATGGTATCTCTTGGCATGAGAAAATAATATGCAACCTAGAAGACGAGTGTTGCACAGTGTTTTATCATCTCTGAGCCTTGAAATGCAGAGGATCTTCCTCCTGTAACCTGTTTTACACTTGCCATGCACTAACCTTTCATCAGCACAACCCAAGGTTTTTGCATCACTGCCATAACCTTCACTGTGGGACTGTGGTCAGAATCCAATGTCCAGCTTCTTCTTCAAAATCACTATTCTTGATGATTAAATAACCTTGCTCTTCCTCTGCCTCTTCAGCACTTCACCTTGTAGCTACTAGTCTTTATCCCTGTGTGTAGATCCATCCACCCTTCACCCTGTAGGTTTTAGTTTGCAGCTTCATATTAAAACAAACACAGCTTAGCAGAAAATGAATGATACTAATTTCAAAATCCAGAAAATGTTATCTGGAATACACACATCAAAACTTAATGGCCAATTAGTGCTCAACACCTGCACCTAATCAAGCATGCTCCAACCAGCACCAGAGCACCATAAACAGCAACTACCAATGGGGAGATTTGAGCAAGTCTTGATGAGAAGTACAATTGTATTGAGGAGAAAGCAAGAAGAAAAGATTTTTTTTTTTTTTTTTTTCTTTTTTTCTTTTTTTCCTTTTTGTCATTTTCAATTTGATCATTGTCACCACCTGCTGCCCTGGAGAAGATGCCCACAGGAAGAGGCCTGTTTGGGTGGCTCATCACTTCAATTTCCATCTGGACATGTGGGAGAGGGTT
The DNA here is from genome assembly GCA_013400415.1 of Scytalopus superciliaris. Lineage (NCBI taxonomy): Eukaryota > Metazoa > Chordata > Aves > Passeriformes > Rhinocryptidae > Scytalopus > Scytalopus superciliaris. The sequence continues at coordinate 203,943 of VXBX01007021.1, read as the reverse complement.
AATTTTCTCTCTCTTTTTTCCTCCTTGTTTCATTGCCCATCCTGAAGCAACTCTGAAACTGTCAGCTAAGGCCCCTAATAATAACCTATATACTTATAAACCTACTTGAACTTTCACTGTGCAGCACAGGAGGGTGTGAAAGACAGGGCCAAGTAGAGAGCAGGATGGAGAGAAGGCAGGAGTGCAGCTGGTTGTTTCTGCACACCATTTCATGTCCCTGGCTTGACTTGGATCATTAAACTTGTGCCAGAGTCAGGTGTCTACCAGGGAAATAGGAGTCATAAAACAAACAGTTTATCCAAAAAATGAGAAACTTCCCTTCTCCCTTCTTACCCAGAATCTGAATCAGTAATGTGAACATCAGGGGGCTATCACAGCTCCCGTCAAATTGTTTTGCTGATGATACTTTCTCAGGCTTTTATGTTCTTAAACTCTTAGTCACCTCTTGGTAGGAGCATTTTAGAGGCATTAAGTTGGAAGTCCAGGTGTAATTTCATATCTAGAAGGTATAAAGGATGCCACTGACAAGTATTTCAAAACTACTCCAGGGACATATACAAAGGCAGAGCACCTTTAATGTGGAACTTGTTTAGAGATAGGACTGGGGAAGACAAACCCCTGTAAGACTAATTTCAAATGTTACAAGAGGACATGATTTTCCACCACAAAATGCTGATCTCTGAATTAATTTTCATGAGAACATGTTAATTATGATAAAATTTTACTTTGTTAAAAAACACAAGCAAGAAAGTGAAATCAAATGGAAACACTTTCTGCCTTGGAGGGTTTTGCTTGTTTGTTTGTTTTAAGCAGTTATTAATTTAGAAGTATATTTGCTATATTTAAACATAGTATTAAAATATATAGATAGATAGATTATGTATAAAATATTTCATTGACTACAAGCAATATTCTCCCCCCAAAAAAAAAATTAATTATAAATTTCAGACTTTATGTTAGAACAAAGTCTGACTTCAGAGTATTTCTTATTCCACTGTCTGTTCCTGTGAACATTCATTGCAGTTATTATTTGTTTCAAAGCACCACAGAACAAATGCACCAGAAGTAAGAATATTCTTGGCTCTTTAAACATGAAGGGAAAGAGGAATGCCCACTGCCCCAAAGGGATTATTGCCAAAACAGCCAGAAATGCAAATGAAAACATTAAGTTTGGACATGCAGACCAGCTCACCCAGTCCACAGCACATCTGAGGGCAGCAAATAGTCAAATGCAGACCTCAGACAGGTTTTTGTTCAAGGATCTGCGTTGATGCAGATTGATATAGGGAGAAAGCAGTGTGATTTGCACAGGGGTGGCACAACCTTGCTGTCACACCAAAGCACTATGTATAGTTGTAAACTGAAGTCTTCCTCACATTTACTGCATTATTCTATGGGAAGAAACACCAGCCATTTCAGGGGTTTAAAAACGTACCTCACTTCAATCAGCTGTTGCCTCCCTTTGGGTGCAGTATGATAACTACTAACAGGATCTCTTCTAGGCTGATATAGTGCAGAGTTAATAGCTAACTTAAAACACCATCATTCTTGGCAATTTTAAACCGCTCAGCAAAGCAGCACTTTGATTAGCACTTCTTCAACTATATCTCATATTGACACTGGAAAACAGTGGCTGAAATGAGGACAGCCCGTGTCATGACAAGACCAGAGTTTATATTTTCTGCTTTTCTCTCAGGGATGGTGTGGAGAATGAGGAAATGATGGATGCAAACAATATTCAGGTAAGCATATTTTATATTTACAGTTCCAGAAGGCCCATTGAAAGGGAAGGGAAAGTGTGCTCTACAGGAACTCACTCTTATGCAATACAATTTACTGAGAGGAAAAGTGTTCAGCTGAAAAAAAGAAATTCTAAATTTTTAGAGTGAGGCTCAGTACCGATGTCTGAAAACCCTTTACAAATTTGTATGAGGCTGGTTTTGCTGGCTAATGTGCAGAGGAGACTGAAGTCTGACATTGTTTTAGGACTGAGGACTATTTATAGTTAAAATTTAACTCCATGGCTAGAAGGATGGACTACTAATACTGGAGATGTATTTCTAGGTTTCCTATGAATCAGAGGAGTGCTCAGATTTTTAAGTTGCTGGGCAAAACCAAGGTTTTCATCTCTTTTGGTCCTTTTCTGTGAGAAAGGAAACACCTAGTTCAATTGTTCTATTCCATAAGTGTGCCAGAAACACCCAATATACACCTTTCCTCTCAAGGAGCAGGCAGCATCTGTGCTTCACTGTTTCTCCATCATTTCTATTACATTAAGCAGCATGCATAACTAAGTCTCTTGCAGCATCAGAGGGCTTTGCTTATGGAGTGTCACCTCAAATCTGTGTCTATCTTATGTCCTAGATGATGTGCTGAACATTACACATGCTTGTCTGCTTCCTCATGAATCTTGGTAAGTAAAAATACTTCAGGGGAGCAGGAGGCTCTGCAAGCAACAGGATAACTAACCCTGGCTGCTGCTTAATTAACTGAAGTGTGGGATGTACAGAATACAGACTTCTCTGAAACCTCACCTGAAGGACTTTCTGTTGGCCCAGGACAGTTTTAGGAAGGTTATTTAGTTCTTTCATTTTGTTCAGTTTGAGGTTTTTGTTAGATCCATGAACTGACACTGAAGTTTCCACTGACAGGTGCGATTAACAATGAAAAGAGAAAACCCAAATATATATATCCCTGAGATTAGTTCAGTTGATTAGAACACAGTGCTAATAATGCCAAACCATGGGTTTGATCTCTCTAGAGACCATTCACTTAAGCTGGACTCAATGATCCTTGCGGGCTCCTTCCAACTCAGAATATTATGTGATTCTCTGGCTGATGGTCATCACACTGAGTACTTAACTGCCTGCTCTTAGCAAATGCTCCTTTCTTTACAGTAATTGTGTGATATTTAAGAGTTCAGGTGTAGCTCTTGAGGAGTTCAAGAGTGGTCTGCATGGCAGGCCTATATCATATGAGTAGTTGTGGGGTGATGGTGGCAAGATTTGCTGGTCAGCCTGACACCACAGCTGGAACTGAGCCCAAATTTCCTGCTTTCAGATGCTGAAATCTTACTGTGTTCCCATCAGTTAATAGAAAAGAAACCTTGGATTGGGAAAGTAGAAACTATTACTTCACACAATACTATGAGAGAAGAATTAGTTTTATCAATAAATTCTCTTAAGAACAGGCCATTTCAGGAGATTTCTGGTAAGCTTTGTTTTAAACTGTGTCTAAAATACTGCAAGAACAGAAAACATCATCTTTCCACACAGCTGTTTTTACACTTCTTCTTACCCCAGCCAATGTTGTTGATTGCAGAGGAAAGTGAAGGTGGTAAGAGTATCAGAAATACATTACAGAACAGTAATGAGGTTTTATCAGCATGAATTTTGAGGAGCTGGAGTCCTTAGGATGCGGCAGAGCTGTGGGTGTAAGACAACATGTGTTTCTGTCCCAGTGACATTAGAGCCAGGATTTGTGAACAAAAACCCATGTGGTGAATTGAACTCTGTATATAAATGATTTTCTTTACACAAAAAAGTGATGAAGTTACTTATTTGGTCTTTAGGAGATGTGGGTTTAAATACTTGTGATTTCAGACTAGATCACAAGAGCTACATCCATATTACTTTGTTTAAGAAGACCAGAAACATTTTCTGGACAGTGAAATTTAATTAATTGCTGCATTAAATTGTTGGGAAGTTCTCTGGACTGTTTGAGAAACAGAGGTTAATCTCATCCCACGTACACTGAGCAGCCAAAAACTAGCAAAGGTGTGCCAGTGCCTGACTTCTGGGGATGTATTAAATTACTCAGGTTCCGCTTTTATTCATTTATTTGTTAGCTTTTCATGTCATTTATGATCTTGCCTCTGAAAGCTCTGATTTCACCTTTTCTTGTGTCTGAACCATTTCCAGTCTTTGTTCCACAGTTATTATGGACCCTATCTGCTCCCATGACTTCTCATTTTTTGGCTTTTTGTTTGTTTGGCTGGTTTTGGTTTTTAGCTTGAGCTCTTGAAGAATTTACACTGGCTCACTCTGTGATGTCTATCCATGCCTTTGTATAGTTGCTGGGAATTAAATTTCCCTTTATTTCAATGTTCATCTCTTCTCTTCCCTGTCTTCAGGAAAAAAAGTGACTCTGGGCTTCACAGTTCAAGATTTACCTGTAGTTTTACCCCACTCTCTTCCAATTAAAGTTGAGCAATTACTGAATGTACCAATCCCTATGCCTTTTCCCCTTGTAACTGTAGTTTATGCAGCACCCTTGTATCTTTCTTACAGGTCTCTAAATGCCATTGGTATTTAGTGCATATATTTACCTAATGAGGATCTGAGGCACTCAGGATCTTTATGTCACCTGAAGAGCCTCATCTGGTTGGCAGCCACATGCTGACCTTTATCACAACAAAACCTGTGGTATCAGGACTCTCCCTTTCATCATCACTGCTGCCAGGACAGAAACACATATTCATGACTGACTGCCCTTTGAAAAGTGGTCTAGTAATGAAAGACTTCATTTAGGACAGAGAAAACCTGTCCTGGTCTGCTTCGAGCACAAACCTTGCACCCTCCAGCCCCCATAGTCCTGAATATGTCATAACCCGCAGGTTTACAAGAGGAGAGATGTAATTGCTCCTGCTGGAGATGGGCCACTGCAAGGAATGTCATGGAAGAATTGGAAGATAAGAAGAAAAAAGTCCCAAATGTCACTCAGCAATTAAAAGCAGCCTGTGGATGAGAGAAGCTCTTCATCTGGATCTCTAGCTCCTCTTCCTCAGCCAGTCTCACTATAAAAGGGAAAAGTGAGCCCTACTAAATATGTAAAAGTCGCTTTCCCCATGGGAGGTTTCTGGGGTGAGGATGCTAAGAAGAGAGTCAGAGCGACCCCTCCTACAAAGTCTTGAAGTCCCTGTGTCCCCAGCCCAGATACTCAATGGACAAAAATGACTGAAAAGTCAGCCCTGCCTGTGAGAGCACATATACAGAGTAAGCACACAGTCCAAGGGAGCAGGACAAGACTGCAAGCTGACAGGGGGGAGGGATGCACACTGCAACAGCAAGACAATTATGATTAGTGTAGACAATTATGATTATGATTTAGCCGTAGGATCCCCAATAGCCATTAACATGATACCACATTTTCCTGACAAAAAAAATTAAAAGGGAAAATTCAGTGGCTAAGCAACAGCACTGAAACCCAGGGGTAAATGTTTGCCTTGAACAGGGCTGTAAGCCACACGAGAGAGACTAATTAAATGAGTCTCTGGCCCTTAGTTATGACAGAAATGAGGGAAAGGGGGGATTGTTTTTGGTTTCTTAATTCCCCCAGCTGATGAAAAGAGATGGGGGTGGGAGAGAAGCATGGGGGGAAGAGGGCAAGGAAAAAGATATTTCAGCACAAAACAGGATTTCCAAGGTTTCTTTTGTTTGAAAAGCCAGTTAGAGGAAAGGAATGCTTCCCCTTCTCTCTCCCAAAGATGGAGCTGTTGGAACAGGAGAATAGAGGCCGTTTGAGTGCACAGGCACACACACAAAGTTCTGCATTCTGCAGCAGGACTTCAAGGCTTCTCCGAAAACACAACCGCTTCCTTTCTGGAAGGAGAAATAAAAATCCGTATTATTATAGCAGCTGCGTTATTGCAAAATTCTACCCAAACACAACGACTGATATTAAGTATCTAACCCCTCTTAATTGTCTATTTCATGGGCTTTAGATTTCTGGATTGCTAAAATAACCATCTGAAGACAAGACTTCGATTCATTTTGTTTTATTAGTATTATTATTTCCTTACAATAATAATAACACTTTACACTTATACAGCACTCTTCATCTGCAGATACAGACAATAAGGACCGGATTGCTGCTATTATCCTATCACACCCCACAGATGAGAGGGGATGAAATATTCTCCAGAGGAAGATGAGGCTGGGGGAGAAATTTCCTGAAACCTTGAGGCCCAGGACTGAATCGGAGGGAGGGGTAACAAACTCTGGGACAGAAAGGTCAGCTGCTTTGGTGAATTTGTATGTTGATAAATATTTTCAAAATGTTTTGCCATTATAACTTTCATTGAAATGTTAATTAATAATATGAATGCCTCAACAGTGTCATCTGAGCAGTCTTGAAGTGAAGAATTTGAGGGTCTGGTTTGATTTCTTTGGAAATGTTACAGTTGAAGGAGAGTCAGACATATGTAAAGGAAGGCAAATAATTTTATTTAGGACACCAGGTTTGACATACAAAATTCTCTCTTTCCTCTTAAAATCTATGAAAAAATGAATGATTTGGTGCTACTGAAGCCACTCACTTATGGATTTTGTGGGGACTTTATAGAAGTTAATGACTTTTGAAGCAACACTTGTTTCCATTTGCATTTCTATTCAGAAATACACATATTTTGTTGTGAACAATGCCATGGATTGCAACTATTTCAGTCCCTTATCTTTTTACCTTGCAGCCTAGTCAGAGACAATAAGTACAGTGACTTCAGTAGAGAAAAGGGAAAGAAGTGATGGCATGGGGATATCATTTCCCTCTGACTGTGTGCTGACATGGGTTCTTTTGCCCAAGCAGGCTACAGCCCCCTTGTATAAAGAAGAAGATAACAGCAAGATGATGTTAAGGTATGACATAATTCATTGTTGTCCCATTATGTCAGTTAACACATGGGCAAAGGGACCCAGTTTAATTCTGTCTAAACCAAGTGATTTCTATCATGTGGACAGACATCTGAGCTCATCATCTTCATCTTCTTTTAATAAAAGAATCAGGCACTTTTAGCTCATGGTTTATTTGCAGTGTTAACCAAGAAGTGTCTATTCCTCCTCACTGACAACTGGGGAAATGAGACGAACCAGAAGTGCCTCACCTGTGGTACATTTGAGTTGACAGATGCAGAGGGACCATGCCTGTAAACTCTGTCACATGAGGCACAGCCAGCTGTGAGTGCCACCACTTCATAAAATAACAAGGTTAAAGCCAAAGTCAGTCTGTGCAGGCAAGTGCAGTCGACAAAAAACTCCTCTCTGGAGGACACAGTCATTGTTGTGCAAGGCACAAGACATGCACCTTCCCAGCCCCAAGTAAATGGAGCAGCATCACACAACACTTCCATAGTGCAGTCAGCGAAGGAAGCCAAGACTTGACTCCCAGGCCCCAAATCTAACCCTCAGCCACATTCCCTTTCTTCAAGGGCTTGACTCAGTATCTCCATGTACTGTCTGCTGACCCTGGCACAAAGGGAGCAAAACTTAGTGCGAGGAGGGAAGCAGATAACGCAAACCACTCTGCTTATTTTTAAAAGTAAATACAAAAGAGAAAGCATTGCTCATTTGACCCGGCACATGGCTCTCCCCTTCGGTGCTGCTATTATTCCCATCTTAGACTCTTTCCACTTTCTCTCTTGCCAGCAGGAAAGAAGTAACACAGAGATGTTTTATGCCACTGAGACAAAGAGGTATTGATCCTTTTTGCCTCTGGAAAAGGTTTCTAATAATTTCCAGATATATCGTAGATTGTGGTGCTGCTATCTTTAATTAAAACATGACAGAGAATAGAAAGCAATTATTTGGGGATATTTTTTTCTTTGTTTTTAAGTATAGGTTTGTTTCTTTTGTTTTAATGGGCTGTGGTACCAGATCAAATGACTTGCAAATTGAGCACATAGAAAGTGGAAAGAGAGAGGAATAATATTTGTTCTTGTGTTTGTTATTCATGACATTTAAATATGATGTTTTGCACTTCATATTCAAAAGATTTCATGATCTGTGGCTAGTCAACCGCCTTGGCCAGGGAAGCTGCAGAGAAAAAAAATTCTCTGTCCAAGGGAAGTCTATGCTTGGACCAACAAAACACATTACTCTGTCAGTGTTGCCCCTTTGCAATGACCGCAGTAACACCCCGATGCACAGGCCTTGGCCCTGTGGATTTGGGAGATAGCTGTTGGCACAATAAAAAGGATAATATGAACTTAGAGTGACCCTCTTACTATACAAACTTATTCAGGCAGAAACAGCAGTGAAGAATTGACTTATCTATTGCTGCAGTCAGATCAGAGCTTCATTCCAGTCAAAATGGTATGTAAGATCTTCAGCTTAGGTAGAACTAGTAATAATATATTAAAATTACTGGTAATAGTTACATAAAGGTGAAATTTGGCAATGGACCTCAACTTTCTCATTATTTTATTTTCTTAAAATTGTGGCAATTATTGTCTGTTCATCAATGAATTCCTAAGGCTTCACCAAATCCACCATGGAGAAAGCCAAGATCTGTTATACCTTTGATCAAAACTACTTTTCTAGAAACTTACCCAGATATTATTGGGGACTTTAGATGCTAAATTCAGGTGTTTTCAACCTGGGAAAAGACAAGGCAAGGGTTCAAGGTACTTAGGGTACATTTAGAGTTTAATATTCCTCCCTGTTTATAAAATATAAACCTTCTGTTAAATGTGTCAGGCCTGAGATTTTGCTTTGTCCAGAACTTTAATTATACTTCTTTCCAGAACTCCAGCCTCAGAGGCATTTAAATTTATGATTAATCTTTTCAGGAACACGTAGAAATTGAATCAAAGAAGCATTTTGCAGAACAAGCCTGTACAAAACAGGCAGTTCTCTCATTAGCAGTAAGAATTAAATGCACTGAGTGTTTAGGAAGGAGCAGATATCTCAGTGCTGTCCCACTTAATTCTTTGGGACTCCGTGGGGACTCTTTGAGAAGTTATAATCTACAACAGATTTCACAAGACCCACAAGAGACTCCTTTCTCCTGACACCCAGACAGGTTTGGTGATGACCTAGTAGGGGTGGGAAAGAACATTCTGGCTTTTCGTGTGAATGATTTACCACTCTATCCTGGTTCTCACACACAAGGCATGTTCACTCCCTGCCAGCTGATCTCTTACAAGGTTGTAAGCCTAGACACAGGACTCATTTTTTGGTTGAAGCTCCACTGTTTGGGTAGAAGATACAGGAATTTATTTCCCCAGCTCCTCTCAGTGCAGTAGCTAGAGAAATGCTTAAAACAGAGGTAAATAGTCTCCAAACTACTTTTGTCCTAAACTGTCCCAAAGTATAAACACAAAACAATTAAGTAATTTTGCTAATTTCAATGGGGAAATGATGACTTCAAAAGCTGAGGTTTGAGTGTAGGACTTGCTATTTATCAGCCCAAAATCACTTCATTACAGCATGTTGGTTATCATGCTATCAAAACAGCAGTTCTGGGACCCGAATGAGATTTTAATTTTATTATGGAGGTGATAGGAGAAAATTGAATGGTTGGTTCCTATATTTACTTACATATACAGCATCTACTTGAATATTCTCCTGGAAATGTCTCTGTATATATTTCCTTCTCACATAAACACATGTCCTTTCTTTGGTACCCTATTACCCTGCATATTTTATTCAATAGTAAAATTAAATACAACATGAATTTTGAGTGGCATCTTTCTGCAGCCTTTGTAAAGGATGTTGATTTCATATACCCTAAAGGTTAGTCAAGTGATGAGTGAACTTTCATATACTTCGGGTTCAGATAAATGTTGATAAACATCTAAAGGATGTTTATTCAATGTTTACCTGAGCTAATAGAATCTCTTGAACCTGAAATTTTGGTCTAAAAATGTCTCAGGAGAAGAACTGTCTCTTGAGAATCCCACTACTACCTCCTGTTTCCTTAAACCAGCAGGAATTCAGGACAAAAGATAATAAAGACTGAAATTTTTGTGAACCTCCAGGAATGATCATTTTGGGTCAATGTCATGTCTTGTATACATGTTAGAGTGGAATAAGCTCTTATTTTACTTGAATTCATTCAGCCCCTTCTTGTGTCAAACAAAACAGTAAAATATGGATAAAGAAATCCTACCAATAACCCAAAGAACTGGAAGCAATACATAAGCAAATATATATATATAAAACATTGACTTAACACAAATGAGAGGCTCTGGGCAAAAGGAAACACACAAACTACCCTTGCTATTTTGAGGTTTACAGATCCACATTTCACAGATGCCCTATTGCTTTACTCACACTGTTAAGGGAGAGAGAAGCAGCCTCTAACTATCAACACCCATCATTAAATCACCACAAACTCTCTCTTGCTAAAGAGACAGTATATACACATGCAAAAAAATGTACACAGCTATGTATATATTTATAAAATTCTGTGTATAACTATGTGGAAATATTATAAACTTCTCAAGACTGCTTAGCTTTAAAGTGTATCCAGTGCTACCACTGAAAGAAATAAATGTTTTCCAGTTGACACATGAAAAGCAACTTTAGGTGTAGTGGAAATGACCAAACAAAAAAAGAAAGGAAAGCTGTAGGAACTTTCTGAGCAGTAGCAAAACAGAAAGGAAAGCAAAGTTGAATGATAAACACGGGTGCTAAACTAAAATGCCAGGAGATGAGCTACAGGAGGCAAAGAAAGTTACACTACTGAAAGCACTGAAAGACTAACATGTTGTAGACGGTAATGACTTATTTATGTGTGCTAGAAGAGATCTCAAGAATGCTCCATATACCCCATGTGCCACAGGGGAGCAGATCTGAACATGTGGTCTGAAGGAAAAAGTAAATCAGCAAAAACAAAGACAGCAAAAAAATGTGGAAACAAGAATACAGATGAACCTGGATAGCATGGATGCAAGAATCCCCATCCTGAAATTATCAGCATGACAAACCCCATCAGTTTGTGTGGGTTTATGCATGTAACCCAGCTAACCTTTTGAGGGTGCTTTGCTTTTTCTAGTCCAGAACAGAAAACTCTCCAACTCCTCCCTAATAGTGAAGAGCTTTGTTTCCAATCTTGAGGAATTAAGGAAGAAAGAGTATACCAGACCCGATACAAATCCATTATCCACTGAGCCAAACCTTATGTTTCTAGCCATTACACTTAGGAAAAAGAGTGAACAATCTCAGTTTTAAGTAGATATAAAAAATAATCTTCTCACAAAAGTTTTTATTCTCATCTCTGCTATTAAAAGTAACCCATATTACTAAAGCCCTCATCTGCCATTACCTAATAGTCTTTCAACATGTCACTGGAAATGAAACAAATTTACTAGAAGAAAAAGGTAATTCTCTGTACACTTTCAAAACCTTATTTGCAAAACCTCCAAAGCAATAAATTCCCTGTGCATGTGCACATTATTACTGATTGTGATACAGCACTATCCTGTAAGAACATACGTCTCTCAAGTGATAGTGGCAAGTGCTGGAGTCATTGTGATGTCCAGTGTGGCTTGAGGTGAATGTTCAGAGAATAAAGTGATGTTGGAAGATTCAGGGGTGAAGTAGCAATATCCATGAAAGAACACTGAAAAAGAATGAAGGGAAAAATAATTTTATTAATTTAAAATCATTATACACTCTGAACCTTCTAATTTTAAAAGAATTGTTAAAATCTTTGTAAGTGGGTAGCCAGGAGTCTAATGACACCTAAAAAGATCATACAGAGGTGTTAAAAAGAAAGGAATTAATTACCTGTAAAAGATTTCATAACATATGTTACTGATGCTGCATCATGATGCAAATATAATTTATGGGTAGAAGAAAAAACAGAGGAGTTTGGTAAATGTAGGGGTCCTTTTTTTCAAGTTTTACAGAGAAATGTCCTTAAGAACACCATGAAATTTTGGTGAATTGATGACATTTCTTTAAAAGTCAATCAAGTATTGATAATGCATATCAGGCAGTGATGTGGAGAAGAAAGTTTGTGACTTGTTATAAAGAATTTTTAAAAATATATTTAATTGCTTTAATGACTATCTGAGATGTATCTCTTTATAATCCTGAGGCTGTATATGCATAACAATTAAGTGCATATATTTGCACAGACATACACAGGAAATGCAAAGAATAGCTTCTACCTGGTATATGGCATCCCATGTTGATAGTCAGGACATTCATCTCTCTAAAAGCTGTTGTAAAAATCATCTTCAAGAGATATTCCCTGTTTCTAACACTTCTGCAGGTTAAGGTACCCTCTAAATCCTGTACAAAGATGCAAATATACCTCTAAGCAAATCCACAACTCAGTGCAGAGGTGTAAAAGGTCACTCCATCTGCTTTAATCTCTTCTTGTAATGGTTTTCGCTGCTGATATTCCACATTGGAAAGAAGCACCTATGAGGTTGCGACAACATTTGCTTAATGAAAATAATATATTCTTTACTGACTCTGTTGATCCACTTTGTACCAAACAAAGAGTTTCCCAAAATTTCTAGCCCCAAACCATCTGAATTCTGTATGTCTTTCCTGAATCTTCTTTCATTAATGTTTTCAGGAGTACTCATATGTATTTATGATAAAAGTATCTGGGATAAGTTTAGGATATTAGTCAGTATTATTGCTATGATTCTTAATGGCAATCAATAAGAGATGCTGAAAGGTGGAGAAGGGGAGGGAAAAAAACCCAGAAAATTAACAAATCTGGGTCAGATAAGAGTTTTCTGAGTTAAAGATACTGTACTGAAAAAAGCACAGTGTAGCTCCAAACTCCAAACACTTAATCAGGAGGTACCATGCAGTAGGAAGTGTCCTGGTTGTGTTTAAGAAGCTGCAGCATTTGTTGATGGGCAAGCTAATATGTAAGCATGAGCTTTTGACTTTTTTATATGTATGTCTTTCTGGAGGTGAAAGTGTTAAGCCAGTAGTGCCAAAAGGAATAGATTAGGTCAAAGTGCTGAGGAGAAGAAATAAAGCATTTCCTATTCCTGATGATAAGCTGCACAGAAAATTCTTTCCTCAACTATTTATCTTGTACCTAAAACCTTGAAATAATACTTTTAGCTATAAAGTTTTAAGTCAATGGACAAGGCTTAGCTTGGTCCATGAGTATAGGGGGTAATTCACCACCTCGCCATTGATCAGGAAGCCCAAATGTCACCACCTGGCTTGATAGTGACCTGAGTTCTGGTGCCAACATCTGTTGAACACAGACAGGAGAATCGAGGTTGTTCCTCTCATAATAGATAAAATCAGGAGCTGATATCATTATTCTTATATATGAGTTCAGTTTTATTTGGCTGATAATACAGTTGTCTCCTAGCACTCATCCAAACTGATCAGCAAGGATCAGAAGACCTTTCTTTTCAGTGGGAATTATTTGACTTCAAAGTTATGTCTGAAACTATCTGTTTGTAATTAATCTCTGAGAGCTCAAAATTACTGCTAAATTGTAAATGAAACAACAGCCATTGACTAAAAGACATAATCATGGGAAATTTTCCATCACAGTAATTGAGCTTCATATCTTATTGATGAAACTGAGGCTTTTCCTTGTTTGGACACTATGGACTTTGGCCCTAAATAACACAACAGAGCCTTATTGTGTGCCCCACACCTGTGCATTGAGCAGAAGAGTGGTGTGACCATGTAGAGGCAAGCAGAGCAGGTGTGACAGATCAAGTAGCCACACCAAGTAGGAAAACACCATGTGTACTTCTTGGACCAACCACATTGAAAAAGGAGAAGATTTCCATCTATTTTAATATCTCTGGAACAAAGCAAGTGAAACACCTACAGTGTATAACAGATGCACAAATTTACCTTGGGTGATTAATGTATTTTGAACAGAGAACTGTCATCTCAGGTCCTATATGTTTTTATCTGCTTTACTGCTGCACACCTGTGGTTTGTTGATAAGGCATTTGCTCTGCAATGGAGACAACTGCCAGGTTTAGTGGTTTTGTCCCTTAATTACCACCTCACTTCATACACGTGTGCGCATATGTACACTGTGATATGCTCAGATAAAAATACAAAAATTAACAAATGATGATGAGGAAAAAGAATAATAACATGCAGGGTGAGACAAACACACCACTTATGGGCAGAGTGTACTAAGTAACCTTGTATCAATACTGTGAGAAACACAGAGTACTGTAGACTCCACCCGTAGTTCTACAATATCATCACATCTCTTTCCTTAGTCATGCCTCTGACTGGGATACATATTAAGCTTCAGAAAAAACTGAATAATAGGCTGTCATCTCAGTATAGAAGCACAAATTCTCATGTTTAGGTAAGAACAAAGAGACTTCTAACAATGTAGGCAAAAACGAGAAGTGGGACAAAACTGTAAGATGCAATAATATAAAAAAAATCAGTGTCAGTCTGTCTTTTTATCACCCAGATGTTGATATGTTTTTAAACAAAAAATTGTCCCATCTAACTTAAGAAATCAATTTCTACTTTAAGTATGAAACTTTCATTGATTTTCACTTCAGATGGGTACATATTTCTGGTATAACTGTTACCACTGCATTGTAATTAAAAAGATAAAATAACACCTTTTTGTGAAGGTATTAAAATTGAAGAGCTGGACATTTAGACTTGAAATGTAGTTTTCACTGGCCTAGAAAACAACATCGCTCACTGACAAATGACTATGCAGTTCTTGTGAGTTTATCTCCGTGGAACAATAATTCTGCTATAGATCATAGTCATAAGGTCCAAAATATTGGCCACTGCATTTATGCAACATGATATTTCATGACCTATCAAACCAAATCACTGTCATAATTGTAGATATACATGCATGCCTGCAATCTCCATTTTCTGGAAATTATTTCAATAGAATATTTATCTATCTTAAGGATAACTGGTAAAATACTCATACTGCAATTGACATTTATTAAAAATATATACAACTGCATGTTCCATGTATATTTACATACCTGCATGTTGTCATCACAGCAGAGGAGACATACAAGCTTAGTTTGATCCCTATTTAATTATAGTATAGATTCTTTCTCTTATTCAGACTGGCTTAAATTAACTCACGTTGAAATCTTAAATCACTAGCTGAGGTCTCAGTTGCCACAGCTATATTATTCAAGGTGCATATGAAGCTAAACAGCAACAGAAAAGAGAAAATTTAAGAAAAAAATTCCTCTTAAAACTCTTCAAAATGTACCAGGGAAAATTCACTCACCTCTCTTTGAAAACTTAGCTCTTTTATGTGTGTATGTCAGTTCATGTTCGTTCTCCAGTTTTCTTCGAACTACAATTCCCTGCATAGGTTCTTGAAGAGGCAAGAGATGGCAGTATTGACACATCTATGAAAGGCAGCAGTTCAGTGACTAAACTAGACTGTTAGGATTCTTCTTCTTCACATTTCATTTTTATAGTTTCTTTTTCGTGCTTTTTCCCCACTCTAACCACATACTTTATTAAAAAAAAGCAAACCAAAAGACACAAACCAAAATCACCCCAACACACTCCTCACTAGTCCCCCAGAAAAATTCTCCCCTTCTGTTCTTGTGAATCAAGGGGAAAAAAAATAGAGAGGACAATATGAGAGATTTCCTTTTATTGAAATAAAGAATCAAAACCAAACAAAAGCACAGGGAAAGGGAAAGAAGGGTGGGAGGAAGCAACCATGATAAATTACTGATTACTAAATGGCATTTTTTTCAATCAGGAGCTTTTTAAAAAAAAAAATAAAAAAGGGAAAAGGAAAGAATGAACTTGCTTCTTTCCTGGATTCTAGCTTTTTGCAAGAAGATCAAAGAGATTTATGACCTGTGTCTCTTTGAGTCTGATGCCAGAAAAGAACATGTTCTCATTAATAGTCTTTTTCTCATCAAAACACAGCTTTTAGGCATACAATGTGCAAAGCTTTTATAAAGCTGATTGTTGACAAAATTTTCAACAAGTTTCAGTGCATTGAGTAGCACAGAGAGAGCAAAACTAAGAGGGGGAGAGACAACTTCGGCACATTCTGCAGAAAAAATCAAATGTGCCTTAAAAACCAAACCCCACCAGTGAATCTTGTGAGAATCACGAGCCTGTGAGCTTGCAAGGAGAGAACCTCAATATTTTGCAGTGTTTTTTGGAGGAAAAAATAAATAAAAGTAGTCAGATTTTTTTCTGTTTCTTTAACTTCAGTAAAACTTCTTAAAACTGGAAATCTAAAGAGAATAAAGTTTTCTCCTGAGATTTCCTGTACATCCAGGTTTCAGATGAGTTAGTAATACAGGCAGCTGGGGACGATCTCCCATGGTATATTACCGCATAATTAGTTACAATATGGGGATTTTATGCCTCCCACTGCAGACTCCAGAGACCAGATCCTGGGTAGAACGGGCCATTTGTTTGTTCTGGTATACTGGTCCTTGTTACCGGAGAGCCAATCTCACTCTGCTTAGATAGAATCTTCTGATCTTAAATAATAACAAAGTTATCTGCAATTATAAGATCAACACACAACATTTTCACACAGAGAAGAATGTAAAAGAGAGACACACTGTATTTAGGTTTGAGTTAAGATTGAGGACCTAGTCTGAGTCTTACCTTCAGTGTCATCCACATTACACACAGCTAAATCCAGCTGGAAAGATTCCTGCTTATTTTCCCCCAGAATCTTGTTCCTTAATTTTGCTTATTGACCTGTTTGGTTTTTTTCCTACACTTTAATCTGGTTCTGTGATGAAGTCTGGTTTAAAAAATGTATCAATCTCTTCCATAAGATAAGATTTTGCTGTTCTTGGTTTCTAAACCAGATTTTTTTTACAGAAGCATTTTAAAGAAATATAATGAAGAATTGACAACCTTTTTTGAAAACATGGAAATAGGCTGAAACGGAAATATGAGTAGAAACTTAATGGATCTGTTTTCTGATCTTCTGATTTATAATTTGGGACTGACATATTTGCTGTGGGTTGTTTTTTGGTTTTGTGGTTGGTTGGTTTTGTATATTTGTTTGGTTTTCTTTGGGTTGTGTGTTTGTTGGGGTTTTTTGTTGTTTGTTTGGTGGGGTTTTTTTTTAGGGGGGGGAAGGGGGGTGGTTTCATTCTTTAACAGAAAGAAATTACTGGACCTGTGGATGTGCTAAAGTTACATCAAATTTATGTAATGCTTGAGGACTGGAAGAACTGCTAAGGACAAGGTCCAAAATGGACACAGAGGCCACAAAAGGTCTACCACGTCAGATCTACAGAATTAAAAATGTAAGCCACTTGATGCAAAAAGTAGTTTAACGTTATTTTTGCATGGTATAGTTGCTCTTAGATGAATTGGAACCAAACCCTGGTCTATGGGTAAAGAAGCAATAGAAGCCTTTTGAGTTTCTGAGCAATTTTTCCTGCCAGAAAAATTGTTTTAATGTATGCACTCCCTCTGCAGTGCACAATCAAGGGCTTGCTATGTACTTGTAGATATGTACATATGCATGTATGTATATATAAATATCACAGAAATCACATAATATTCTGAGCCGGAAGGAACTCACAAGGATCAGTGAGTCCAGCTCTTAAGTGAAAGGCCCATAAGGAGATCTAACCCACAACCTTCTCGTCATTAACACCATGCTCTAACCAACTGAGCTAATCTATATCTGTATTTAGATTTGTAAGGCCATATACAGGTACATATAAGCGTATGGGTTTTAGGACTTTACTGTACACCGGATGAGTGAAAAGCAAAATAATTTTTGGAGGCTATTTTTTTTTTTTTGTTTGCTTCATTCTGTCTCTCTTGTTTGCCTCAGTGTTCTTCCTGTTGTCACATCTTGACCTTTTGTACAAAGGCATGAGCAAATAAGTAATCATGAAAAAGAACAGGAAAGCTGTCTGTTAAGTTGCTGCATTACTGGAAGAAATGTAACATCAAATTACATCTGCAGAAAACACTAGTGGTGCAGTACTCCTGCAGCACTGCCCAATACTCACAAATGCCTTTCTCCTGTTGCACTTATTACATTATGCCATAATTCGCTATATTTCTGTTCCAAGGCAACACAGGTGTCTCCATGCATCAGGTCTCTAACTTCTCCTTGTCCAGTTCTCTTCCTTCCATTCTCTTCCTCATTTCACCCACCACAGTGGTGTGCAGGGACCCATTTGCTGTTCCAGTTAAGAGTCCAGGTAGTAGTTTCAGGGAGGAGGCATTTGTCTGTATCACCAGCTGCTCTAGGCTAGGATATGAAAACACTGAACCTGGAAATGTCTGTTTCACACAGTACATAACCACAGAACCTCCCACCTGAGTAGCTGGGCTGCTTAGAGCCAGTTTAGGTGTTAGGTGCACAATTGCCAGCCTGCAGTTCAGACTGGGCTGCCAGACTAGTTTGGATGGAGGCATGTTGTCTGGAAACAGCAAGTATTAAGACACAGCAGAGCATTCAATAATGAACTGAGGAAAAACATTGTTATCATTCCCAGCCCTTAAGGAAGTTTCTAGGATGAGGAAATACTTGTCTGTAGATTTGAATAAAGAGAATGTGACAAGTGTTTAAGCTAAGTGCTTTTTTTCCAGCATGTTGTTCAGTGTATCTTCAGTATTCTCATTTCAGTACCACAGAAAGCACTTGGCTGACAAGAAGTTGAAGGACAGTAAAAATTTTGGCCTGCACTAGTGTCCTAATTTAGGAATCATTGCAAGTATAATAGGTTTGTCATAGTAATTCCTAGTGTTCGACATTTTTCTTCTGCATCAAAAACTCCTGACTTCATCACATACTAATTTCATCAACTGGTACAAGTGACATCAGTAAATAGAATCCAGGAAGGATGTCAAATAACAAGCAAAGATGGTTCTTGGGACCAAATTTTCTTCTTCTTTTTTTTTTTTTTTTCCTCTTTTTCTTCCCCAGTGCACTGCAGCAGAATTCTTTTTGCACAAATTTAGTGCATCAGGATTCATCAGGAGATGAGCTTTCTGTAAGAATGGTGCATCTCAATTTGCTGAGTAGTGACTGAGTATAAGGATGCTAGGATTTAAGGAATCCTGTAAGCACTTTCAAATACAGAGTCTGGATGTAGCTTGTTGAAATCAAATTTATGCATCATTATAAGTATCACTAGGAAAATGCTCTTGCACTTTCCCTGTGTTGAGCAACATAGCTGTGAGCATATTGTCACTAGATGACAGTCCAGCCATTTTAACTTCATAAAGCAAAGTCATTGTCCCAAATAAAGTGAAAGAAATAGTAATTTAAACTTTTTTGCTTTTCATAAGTGAGTGCTGAGTTTCAGTTTCAAGTCATAGAGATTGTTGTGACACTACAGCACTTCTTTTGAAAGAAATCACTGTGCTTTAGAATTTCCACTATCCTTTTCAAAGAAAGACTACATTTCTACACCCTTAGAAGTAATTTTTAGAAGGTAGAAATGTATTAGGTAAAAAATTAAATGCCACTAAAAGTTGCTAGATACTGTAGTTAAAAACTATGACTGAAGTCTAATGATAGATGAACTCTTATTGAAGTATATACTGATGAATTAATTGAATTATATGCCTTCAAAATGGAGTGCGTAGCTTACAATGCCTCCAACTGTAGTCACAGACATACAGCTGAGTGCACTTTTTTCAAACAGAAGCAGGGTTAGAAGAATTAATGTTATGCTCCTTCACTTCAGAACTCACATAATAGAAGCAGGTAGTTGGCTTATATCTGTTGTGATTTAGGAACAGAAGACACTGAGGAGATTGCACATATATTAATTTATAAGGTGAAATAGTGAGATGCAGAATCCTCTCTAACATTTCTGATATAGAAGTAGGATCAGTCATCAGTTCAGGCATATATTTTATAAGAGAAATGAATAGATGAGTGTTCTTATAATATTCAAAAGCCTTCATATAGCACTTTTTATGCATAGAGTTAAAGTGTTTTAAAGTAAAAATATAGGCCATCATCTCAATATTATAGCTGGGTACACCAAGGCTCAGGGATTGAGGATGTGTGTATGAGAAATGATTTAGCCAGGATTGTACATGAGAGCCCTGTTTGAGCCAAAGCAAAGACTCAACTATCTTATCTGATTTCTATCAGATTTATATTCACCCACCTTCATGCAGGGGGAGAACAGTAAGTCCTTTTCTTCTTTGTTTTTATTTAAATTTTTGTGTGTGTGTGTCATGGTTTCTGGGATTTATTCCATAATAGATCAATCTATTTTTCAATCCATTCTTTTATTTTTATTTTAAACTGGTGACTTCTTTTTTGCAAAGGTAGCATAAAACTACACAGATATTGTTTTGTCCATCCATCTGTCTAAGCCTCAGGGCCTGATTGTCATTTTCACCGAGACTACTTTATACTGCTCTAACCATGTCAATGAACCTTACAGTCATGGCCATAAATATAATTTACACCTACTTGAGTGCTCCTATGCTTACCAGAAAGATGCATCTCAGGAAGAAAAAGGCTCTAGTAAACTTTGAAATCTAAAAGTTGATCCCTTTTGTAGAAGCATTTCTGGTATATTCAACTGCACAATCCATAAGGTGTAGACAACCTGCCCTATTTGTGATGTTTCTGACAGGAATAAACTATTATGGTCCTTTGTGCTGGTTTTTAAGGTGGTGTCAACAAGGGAAGAGCAGGGGAGAAAAACTGAAAACCAACATCTGGAATGCCTGGACAACACCTTATCTTCATTAACGTTTCTGACTGTGATAATATAAGTAAAAATACATACAAACAATTAAAACCAGGTCCAAGACAAGATTCCAAGACAAGTTCTAATCAGTAACTGGAAATGAACTGGTGTTATAAGTCCACATCTCCTCTACTGTGAGGGTGTTGAAGCCCTGGCATGGGTTGCACAGAGAAGTTCTGAATGTCCCATCTTTGCAAGTGTCCAACGCCAGTTTGAACTAGGCTCTGAACAATCTGGTCTAGTGGAAGGTGTCCCTGTCCACAGCAGGGAAATTGGAATGAGATGATCTTTGAGGTTTCTTCCAACCCAAGCCATTCTGTAATTCTATGATCATATTTCTTTCCAGTCCACTTGGTTCCAAAGTGAAGACAAAATTTATCTATGACCACCCATCCCTCTGAGAGGGCTGTTGGATCAAGATATATTGCTGATTTAAAACACAGGATTGGAGGCTGACTTTACTTATCCTCTGGAATCATACAGATTCTTTACTAGGTTCTATGTGGGCAACTTGCCTCTATTCATATTTGCTGACCAAATCTACAACCAGAATCAACAGCAATGACAGTCATCCACAACATGGATGTTTTACAGAACAAAGTTAAAGAAGACTCTTCTAGACTCCCAGTGTCTACATGTAAAAGGAAGAAAGAAACCTACAGAGAGGTATTATAACCACCATCTTGTAACAGTAATACATCCAGTAATGTATCTCCAGATGTGTTTGATAAAAACAGGTGCAGAATGTTCTCTTCTAGTTGTCTACTTTCAAGCTATTTCACTGAGATTTTCGCTTCATGTCCATAGACTTTTTAACCTTCTCGATATTTATGGTCTCTTTAGGCTTGGTGATAACCCATGCCAATAAGTACCGCAATCCATTTATAAATAATGTGGGTTGTTTGTTTTTCGTTTTTTTTTTTTTTTTTCCAAAAAAAACCATCACAATTAGTTAATAATTAAATGGTTTTCAGATTCAATGAACATACTTCATTTTCTAGGCAGTTTATTATCTCTGCCCAGGCAGAATGAGAGATATTTTTGCTTTGTCTTCTTTTACATATCCTATGATTCTTTCAAATCACAAGACAGAAAGAAACATGCCACTGAAATGGTGGTCTGCCCCTTTTTTTTTAATTTTCTAATGGTGGTGCTTAGCCTGTATCTCAGTGAAGTTCAGTATAAAGCTCTCTTAATTTTTCTCTGAATCTGGTGAGATCTAAGGACAAGGACTATGAAGCTGTACAGATGTTTCACAGTGTCTTTACCCTGGGAACTTCTGTGAGAAGTAACCAGATTAAAAAGGTGAGATGATCTCATAAAGCTGACAATTTAGGGATCTCCCTCAAAAATGCTAGAGTTCACCTGTGCAAGGTCAAGACAAGAGCAAAACTATCCCAGCCCCACATCTGGCATTTAAATAATTTTCCTCTGTGCCGAAGCTAGGATTCATCTGTTGCTATCAAACTTTCCTAGAGAAAGTTATTTATCCTTTTCTTAAATATGTCAGCAGAAATGCAAGATTTTGGGAAGGAACTTGAATTGTCATTCCCAAATACCAAGTCCTCTGTTGAAGCATGAGATTAGGCAAGCATATCCAAAGAGCATCTGAGTCAGGAGGAGGTCTCATTTCTTCACCTTCTCATTTTCAACTCAGAAAGCAGAAATAAACAGAAATCAGTCTGCTTCTTGTGTCTTCTACAATATGACTGCAACTTTATTTTCTGGTCTGTTTATATTAACTGATCCAGTTTAAAGACCTCCTCAGAATTGTTAGTCACAGTTGAGAGTTCCTTATCTGCTACCCACACTAGGATGTCATTAGTTCTTGGTAGAAATCTTCCCAGTGGGGACAGTGTTGCAATGCAAACATCAGCCTGGACTCTTGAAGTCAAGCCTGAATTCCCAGCTTTTCATTATCAGTGTCATATATCGTGTGACTCTGGGCAAGGCACTTAATTTTTCTGTCTGAACCTGTAAAATGTGCTAATAATGCTTCTTTTCTCACACCTTTCCTCTCCCTCATCTGTTTGAAACCTCAGTCATGTAATGGGCAGGCAGCATGTAGGAAACGGCCTACTGTAAGTTAATTGCAAGATCACAGCTATGGATTGTAAAATCCTACTGGGAAGAACTTGTGATCTTTTTGGACAGTATCTACCAGACTGGGGCCCTGATCTTGACTGAGGCCTCCAGACTCCAATGTACACTTAAGCTAGTAAAAATAACAATATTACACATAGTATTCATGTCATGGTAGCAGATATTCTGATTTTTCACTTCTCCTAACGAAACATCTGCCAGATCACAATGCAGTTTTCAGTTAGGATTCTTGGTTTGTTTGGTTTCAATTTTTTTTTTTTTTTAATGTATTCTC
>VXBX01007021.1:143517-155387 GCA_013400415.1 Scytalopus superciliaris | reverse complement strand
CTTTGCTTCTTGTTAATGGGTAAGAGATAACTAAATGCTGAATTTACAAAATACTTGCCTGTTGTGAGTTTTATGCATAAGTACCATATTAATATTATCTCCAGATCTTAACTGAATAATATCTGTAAAGTCAGTTCACCATGTATTGGAAAAAAACTACATTGTTTAACTCTACAGGACTTTTAAATGTTATCCACAAGTATTCAGCATTAAAACCTTCTCTTGGAATTTGAATTGCAAATGCTGAATTTTCCATCCAATGTTCTAGTCTGTCACACAGTCAGAAACAGGCTTGGAATAGAAAAACAAAAAGAAGTTTCAAATATAATTAGAGTGAAACCTTTTGCAACAGTATTGGATGAAATAAAATCTACCAATTTTAAGGTGCAAATGATCTAGGTCAGGAAACATTGTTAAGTGATTAGAGCCCAGGGCTTGTGTGTATTCTGATGCTAACACTATGGTACTTTGTGGAATTAGAAAAATCACCTTGCTTCTCTGAAGCTAATTCTATATTTCCAGAGAAATCTGTCTTAATGGCATTTTCAGACATGGCCAATAATATCAATATTTACAACAGCAATTAAATTACCTAAATAAGGCTAGTAATGCCTTTTAGATAGTAGAGTTGACTGCAAAACCCATAAAAGTGTTGAAATGTAGTCCTTGCCCCTCCGATGAGCCAGTTAAAAAAAACTAAAGTGGGTCTCATTGACCTAACATTTCTGTATAACTCATTCATGAATGTGTCATTAAGCACCGACTCAGATGCCTAAAAACAGGTGGAAAACATTCCTGTCTGCAGGTCTTCAAACCCTGCATCCATTGTCCCTTGAACAGTTTGCTTAAGCATTTATTTAAAATGGTTACTGGTTTATTGCCTAGAATTTTATTCACAAGCTGAGCACCAAACTTTGGCAGTCTTGAAAGAGATTTTGGCTCTCCTGAGGTAATTAGATAATGATTTGAAAAGGCAGATTAATGCATCTGAGGAGGTCAGTAGAGGGAGTATTGCCATATCAGACATCTTGTAGACTAGAAAAGCCATAGTATGGTGAAAGCTCTCTCTCTTTTCACAGAGCCAAGGGAAAACTGACATATCCCTTACGAAAAAGGCTTGCAAGGATTCTTCAGTCTTTTCTTTTCTTTTTTTTTTTTTTTCTCCCCACTTAAAACTGTGCAGATGGGGAGGAGAGAGGAGATCCATAATTTTCTTCAGTAATGAACCCAGAAACCTTAATGCTGTTATTTATGATTCAGTAACTTTGTCTTTGGTTCCCTTTAATCTTCATAAATATTTGCATCCCATGCATCCCATCCTTTCTGTTTCTGATGTGGGTTACACCACCTTGAAAAAGACCCTTTTCTTTGCAAACCTCTTACCTAGGTGTGTTGTCATCTCAGATATTTAACACTGTAACTCCTTCCCCCCTGTGTGACCTGCATGACTACTTCCATGAGTCACATGAAAGGCAGAGGATGAATTGTTTCTCATACTTTACAGCCCAGTAATGCCATTTCCTTCTCATCAATACTCTGTCTTACAAAACTAGGTGTATCATCTTCGTTTACAATGATATTCACATGTTCTGTCTTCAAGGCAGTAATGATGTCAACCTTAGCAATTGAGCTCTCTTTTTCTTCCATTTCTTCTCCCTATTCCTTATCTTCCCTTAAGGTTTGACTTACTTATTTGGCTGAAGTCTTTTAACTTACTTCACTATGTACTATCTTTTAGTAGATTACTGTCAGTCCTATCTTCTGCTTTCTTCACCTGACCTCTTCTCTTTCCAACTCCATCCTGTTCTTATAATATGACAATCAAATGATACATCTGAATGTATTTTAGTCTGGCACAAATAATATGACTTGTGTCTGCTCTCTGTCTCACCAAAGTCAATCATTCCATTTGTGACAAGGAACATTTCAGTGAGATTGTATCAATCTATGTTTCTTCTGGTTTGCTTGGTTGTATTTTTTAGTGTGTTGTACATTAAAGGCATAAACTGATCCACAGTTCATGCTCTAATCTATAGGAATACCTATCCAGCAGTTGCCAAGACTGAAATAGTGACCAAGGGTCCCTTTACAGTTGATGACAGGAGAAATGAATGTATAGAGGAAGATTTTTGTTGGTTTAGAACAGGGATCTAACATTATGAGTTGAAACTTTAAGGTGGTTTCTAATTTTTTCTATTGACTATCAAATGGGAGTGCACACCTTGCTGCAAGAAGATTATAGTTGTCAGAGCTGTGTGCCACTCCTGAAAGGGAAACTGCTGCATTGAACACCCTTTTCTTCAACATCTGCCAAAATTCTTCCCTCTAAAGGCAACCTGAAAACGTATGTCCCCATCTGTACTTACTCACATAGATCTGTAAATAACTTTCTTTCATAAACCTTGTATGCAATATGATTGGATACATAAATATGTAAATAGCTGTAAGCTGAAAGGCACATTCCACTGAGGGGGTGGGAGGGGAAGAAAGAGTGTGAAATAGAGAAGGAAAGGAGAAAGAGAAAGAAAGAGAGAGAGAGTGAAAGAGAGAGAGAGAGAGAAAGAGAGAAAGAAAGAGAGAAAGAAAGAAGGAAGGAAAGAAAGGAAAGAAGAAAAGGAAGGAAGGAAGGAAGGAAGGAAGAAAGGAAGGAAGGAAGAATTGCCAGAATACTGAAAGTCAGCAGACATCAGACAGACAACCTAATGGGTTAAAATTTTGTTGCACATTTATAATCCAAAAGGCTTGTATAAATGCATCACTAACATGGAAAATCCAATGGAATTTCCATGGCATCAGCCCATGAGATTACATTGACATTTCCATTTCAACAAATAATAAAATCCATAATCTTTATGCAGCCAGTGCCACACTCCATATGTTACCTCTTATTTTATTAGCTCTTTATCTTTTTTTTTTTTAAATTTGATACACAGAAAACAAAGTCTCATTCACATTGTGAATCAAAGAAACAGCAGCAGTGATAATAAAAAGTCTTCAATTTTGATCAAGAATCACAATTCAGTTATTATAGTTCTCCGTTTGCTAATGGTCTTGCATTTCTATTCCCTATATTATGTCTACTTTTGAAACAGTGATATTGACTGAACACTGTGTCATTCTGAACTTGCTTTTCCTTCCGTCCAGGCAGAATCCAAGAAATACAACTACAATATCATTGTCTCGACTTCAGTTGAGTTTAGTCTGAAGTATTTTATTTGTTTCATTATCAACATCAAAACTTATGTTTAAATTTTTATATTTAGCAATCCCTTTCACTAGTACTGCACTTCAACTTTGGTACTTGAGATTAAATGTAAGATTCTGAATAGTCACCACTAAAATTTATGTTTGGCAATATTGGTTAGGAATGCAAACAACTAAGATAGGAAACCATGTAAGGTAGGAAAAGTGATTAGCCACAGACTCATGCAGAGGAAGGTGAGAGAAGAGGGAACAATGTACCGAAGAAGTGTAATTCCATTTCACTGTTTCCAGCAGGGTGATGAGTTTTAGCACTTGACCTTATGATCCAACTGTTATAGCCAGATTTATCCTTCCTAATATCCCATTTGCTTCCTGGGAGCACTAAATTTAGGCTCCTGTTCAGCTGTGTTCTTTCTCTTGTCAATGGAAGGAAGAAATAAGCACCTCTAAAAGACAATTCAGCTTATTTTAGATCTGACACAGCATTTGCAGGTGTCTTTTTTCTCTCCACTGAATGTAATAGGAATCTAGGATGACTGTATGCCTCAATTAGTTTCCTTGGTTAGTGACAAATTCAGAATACCTTCATCAAGCCTTTAATTGGTAACAAGTTCACTTAAATTGCAGCAGACATAGCTATGATAAGAGACTGTGAAAAGTGAAAATTGAAGCTAAAAGAACCTCAGGCAGAGTTGACAAGGTCATGATCCAGGGTTTCTGCAACATCTCCATGGGAATGGTGGATATGATAAAGCACCTGCAGGAGCTTTGCACTGTTAAGAACATCAACAGATAGTCTAAGACACTTCAACAAGTAACAAATACCTATAATTAGGCAACAGAAGTTTTTTTTTTCTAGGTACAAAATGCCACATTCTTCTGTGCCATTCTTCATCAAGTTACTTTACAAGTAATTACAATTACATTTCAAAGGGCAAGTGGAAAAAAAATCACAGTATTGTTAAAACTATACTGCAGTTCCTGAAAACTAAAAAATGCACAATAATTATCTTGCTCGTGTATGGAGATCACCACCTGGCAAATGTTGCACAATATTTTCTTGCTGATTCTTTATATTACCTTGTCCATTGGCTGATGTCTGCCCATTGGGGATGGTGGATGGTGGTCAGTTCTCAAAGCTGAACCTTCACCTGGAAGTCCGTATGTCTCTGCATCAAGTAACAGGGCTCCCAATATAAGTAGGCAGTTCATTCAAGATTAGACATCCAAGCCTAGAGGAAGTTAATCTGCAGATAAGCTTTTAAAGACAAAATGTCTTTCCCATGTGATAATATAGCCCTTATACAAAGAAGTCAAGTCCATGGCTGCATGACAATAATAAAAATAATAGAGAATAATAGTAGACATAAGTTCTCTGGAAATGTCCTTTTCATCTATCTGTAGTAATATTACTCAAATACAAATAGGGAAAGAACTGGCAAAATTTCAGTAGAGATAATGTACATTTTATTAGTAAAAGAGCCAAAATTCTCTGAGTTTTTCAAAAGATGATTTTTTAATTGCCAAATCTACAGCCTTACCCGGGGACCTGAATAAAGATTTCCTCATTATACCTGACAGTTTTGCCCTTGCACCAGGTGGAGGAAGAACACAGGAACATAGGAACTGCCACACCAGATCAGACCTGCAGTCCATCTAGTCCAGTCTTCTGTTGCTAATATTGGCCAGCGCCAGATGTTCCAGAGAAAGGTACAATAACCCTTCTATAGACATAGTCAGACTTTCCCCTGTGAAAATTTTGTCCCAACCCTCTACACTTAATGATTATAAGCATGAAATATGTATTTTGAAGCATGAAGGATATACTCCAGATAGGAAGAGCATATCTGTCACCAGATTACCCTGATTGCACTACTAATGGCACAAGAATGTTATTTTTCTCTCTGTAAAAGCTTTAATTCACCTTAAGAAACTTTAGAAACTTAATAGCAGCACCTAAGTTAGAAGTCAAATTACTCTAAGCTATCCCTAAAGTTAATGATGCAAGAAAAGTCCTGTAACTACTCAAGAAAGTAATTAAATTTTAAAGTGATCTGAAATATTGTAAGGGTTGCCTATGTTTCACTTCGTGAGTGTGGTGCAATATTCAGTTCTCAGTTGCACTCATCAGGTAAGTGCCTGAAGTCAGGTGAGATAAATGCACCTACAAGGCACTTGAATAAAATATTTAGTGGAGTTGCTCTTTGCAATAGACAGTATGTTTTGAACCTGCCCTGGACTTGGTTAGGATAGAGTTAATTTTCTCTCTAGTATCTGGTACTGTGCTGTGATTTTGGGTTTAGTATGAGAATAATGTTCATAACACACTGATGTTTTAGTTGTTGCTAAGAAGGGCTTACTCTAA
The DNA here is from genome assembly GCA_013400415.1 of Scytalopus superciliaris. Taxonomy (NCBI): domain Eukaryota; kingdom Metazoa; phylum Chordata; class Aves; order Passeriformes; family Rhinocryptidae; genus Scytalopus; species Scytalopus superciliaris. The sequence continues at coordinate 149,818 of VXBX01007021.1, read as the reverse complement.
ATCAAGTACCTTTCTATTTCCCATGCTCTGCAAACAAACAGGTGCACAAGAAGTTCTGAGGGAGCACCTCCAGAAGAGCTGACACCCAACTGGCCAAAGGGATATTCCATTTGGTAAATGGTCATAAATAAACTGGGTGATGCTGGCTGACAGGGGCTGATCACTGCCTGTGGACATGCAATCCACTTCATTTCTATTTTGTTATTATTATTAACACAAAATTATTGTTATTGTTGTTATTATTATTATTATTATTGCTACTATTACTATTGTTGTTCTTACCAGGAGCAGCAGCAGTAGCAACATCTCCACCTATGGCTTATTATTTCTTCTGATTCTGGGGAGGGTTGGGTCGACAAGCAGCTCTGTAATACTTATTTGCCAGCTGGGGTTAAACCATGACAGAATCAAGTCCTTTAGTTCAACTGGGATGATTTGGAGCTCTTTCTCTTTAGGAAGTGTACTTCTATATTTCTAGATGTTAACTAGGTCTTGCATCTCCTCTGTATAAGTAGAGAAATTTAAACATCTAAAAGCAACAAATTAGGATGCACAAATTTTTAGAGGAGCTAGGCAACAATCTGGAGAACAAAATTAAAAGTAGTATGAAATTTAGGTCTACAGAAATGTATTTGGTGATCAGAACTGATTATTCATCCATAAGCTGGAAGGCTTTCAATTGGAAACTACAAAAAAGGGGGAGACAACATATGTGAAATGATCATAAAATACCTATGAATAATGAGTGTGAAAGAGATTAATGCAATCTTAGGGTCCTACATGTGAGGCAAAAGAATTTAAGCACCATGTGCTTGAGAAGTTTTATTTGCATGTTGATGGCTGGTCACTTTATTTTAAGAAAAGTTCAGAGGCATCAGAAGAAATAGGTTGACAAAACCAAGGAATACAGTTTTAGACTAAAACAATTTCACTTAACTATATGAAGGTTGAGAGGGGAATATAATTTCAGTCTATACATCCAATGATAAATGGTGGTAAATATGGTAATGGAATTTAAAGAAAACAATCTAATAGATAACTTAAAAATGGATTAAACAAAATGCAATTTCAGTTTAAAATAGAGGCAAGTTTTCTGGGTTTTGAAATTTTAGAATAGCCTCTTGGTAGAAGCAGAGTCAGTAAAATGTAGTTTTAAGGTGTGAAATGGTATATTTGTAAGCAGGGCTGCATGTCATGACTGTATTAGAGGCAGCCTGATTGTTAATTTCAGATATTATTTTCAGTCCTCTAGTTTTACAGTTGAGCTACCTTTGTTTATTGAATTTATGAATTTCCACAGTCCTTCTGTAGAGGCTGTCTGTACACTGTTCGCATTTTGTAGATGAGAAAGTAAGAACTGAAACAATTTACCCTAATTTGTGTATAAATACTAGAGCGATGCAGGGCACTGATGAATTCCTGAAAGCTGCACATCAGCAAGGTACAGTACTGCTGGGCTGTTTTAATTCTTAAATTTTCATAGAGAAAGGGTTGGAGGAAGATTGGGAAATGGAAGAGAAGGAGGACAAAGAAGGGAAGATTGGTATTAGCTGTTACAGAAACAGGAAAAAATATGTGAAAGGCTAATTGTCATATCACAAATAAAACCTTACAAATAAAAGGATCTGTAATTTATTTATTTTGTTTTCAAATAGCATGATTTTAAATACAATTTGATAGAATGCTGTGAATTTACAATATTGCATTCTTCTTTCTCTTTATTTTGACTCCCAGACATAAAAATAGAGGCAGCATGTTCCACTTTTCTGCATCCAGGGCACCAGAGCATATCTTGGCTGTGCCATGGTGCTTAGGATTCTGTTCAACAGAATAAATATATGTTATTATGAACAAATCTGGAGTGATAGTCTACTTTCACATATTTAGTTATGTCTTTGTCTAAAAGCATGAGGTGAGACTTCTCAACCACTTCAGCATAATGAAACCAGTAATTTTTTTCAGACTTTTAATTTTCTGGAGTGTTTAACGTTGGAGGGTAGAACTGACCTTCCAGTGGCAGCTCATTCAGGGTAGCAGATGCATTGTCTCACAGGGATCTTACGGTTGTGAACTAGAGCAACCACAGCTACCCAGCTGCCTAAAATATCCTGGTGGATGTCTCTTTGTCCTCTTTGGCATCCGGCAGTTTTAGATGAGGAAAGAAAAGGAGACAGGAGGTGGTGCCAAACCAGACAGAAGTTTTTTATTAAGCAAGAACAGGGACACATCAAGAGAGATGAGGCAGCTGCGAGTATGCCAGCAGCTGCATCTGCTCTCTGAATGGATGATAACATGAAAATGACAGGGCCCTCCAAAGGAGCAAAATTTTGGGAATGTCTGATCATTAATGCCTTGGTTATTTTCTCTCTAAAATGGGTTAGGGACTTCAAAGCAAAAAACAGACTTCTTTTACCCCTGAAGAATCTTTACTTTTCACCCTGATTTCTATGCTACGGATCTGTGTGCATGACAAATTTATATTCACTCTCTGATATGAAAAAGTAATAATTTGCAATTTTTTTCATTGTCTACAGGGAACTCTTTGTTTTGTCTGAGGACTCTCGATGCTTCTATATTACAACAATAAACATTCAAGTGAGCTATTTCACTGTGTTGCCTACAGACAAATGGATACATTGGATGCATATCTTTATTTTCTTCGGTGTTTTAGTTGCTGTCCATCTCTTTTTCCTTTTAAATTCCAAAGTATTATTAACATTCAACAACTCCATTAGAAAGTCACAGGCAGTAAGAGCCCATCTGTGCCATGTTAACATTTAAGGAGGAAATAAAAGAGTAAAGTGGACAGGTGGAGTAGACAGCAGGAAACAACACCAGGCACACAGCAGGTAGGGAGTTCAGCAGAGGAAAATGCCAGACATTTAACAGGTAAATGGAAGGGCAGCTGAATTTCTATGCCAGTCCATAGAGAGTACAGTGAGGGAATAGTGGCTGACAGAAATAGGAAGATGTCACATCTTCAAGAAAGAGCACTTGTTTTCATTGAGAATATTAACCCAATTAACCCAACTTCTGAATAATTATGATTGCTGTACAGCTTGGCTTTTATTTCCTATAACCTCTCAGAGGCTTTCATGAGTATTTTGTGATCTCCATGAAGGTTGGAGGGAGATGCACATGAGGAACATGTTAAGGACACCTGACCAGGGAGAATGATGATCCTCAATCAAAGAGAAGCAATGGTGGGCTCACTTGGCAAGGGAAATGTGCAAGGTGATTTGGACAAGACACCTGATAATGGACAAAACAGGGCTGTGTGTGGTTTATCTCAATTGCATGCACATGAAAAAGGAAGTGATGGCAAGACAATATTACGGGGAAAGCTCTCATATCTTTGCAGGAAAATCCACATTTCTGTGTACCTCTAAAAGATCTGTATGCTGAAGTACATAGCATGGGCTTAAAGTGGGAGGACTTAGAGGGCTGCATGTAGTTGCAGGGCCACAATCTGACTAGGATCACAAATACACTCCCATGCCTGGAATGCTGCTGTGAGTGGACACATGATATTTAGGAATGAGAAGGTGAAATTACAAGAGTGGGAGGAGTTGCCCTTGATGTGCAAGAGCATTGCCTAGGAGCAGATACATGACGTCTGAGAGTGTCTAAGTTATGGTCAGCAATCAGACCAACCTTAGTGACATTTGGCTGCATGTGATACCCAGTCAGGAAGAAGTAGGTGAGGCCTTCTCCAGACAAGTAGAAGAATCTACATGTTTGCAAGTCATGTTCTCATGAGAAATTTCAACCACCCCAATACCTGCTGGAGGGACAGCAGAACAGGACACAAGTGATCTGTGAGGCTTCTGGAATGCATTGTTGTTGTTGTGGCTAGCCGTCGCGAATGACGATGCTTTTTATGCCTGCGCGAATGGATTTATTACGTGGAGCTCAGCGTGTGCGGAACTGGCCCCACCCCCTTTAGCCCTGGGACGCTCCCTAGCCTTGGCCGGGGCAAGCCCGGACGAAGTTGGCAGAGCGAGACCCACAGGACTCGAACCGGCATCCTTCTGAGAAGGAGCACGGATCCAGGGGCGGCGGCTTTACCCACTCGGCCACAGCCGCCGGCGGAATGCATTAATGACACATTTAAAACACAGAGGACTGAGGAGCTGATGCCATAACATGATCTGCTGACCTCATGCATATAAACAAGGAAAACCTTAGGGTGGATGTGAAGGTCAGGAACAACCTTAATTGTAATGACCACATCCTGACAGGAGATAGCAAAGTAAATAGTGAGATAATAGCCCTGAACTTCTAAATGGCATATTTCAGTCTTTTTAGGGTTATATTTGGATGAAACCATGGGATGTATCCCTTGAGAAAAGAAGGGCCCAGGAGAGCTATTTGGTTTTCAAAGATCACTCTCTCCAGTCTTAAGAATACTCCATTCCAGCCAGCACAAAATCAAGTAAAGGTGGCCGAAGACTCATGTGGATAAACAAAGACAAACCCCCAAAGCAAAAAGGATAGTGCAGGAATTGGAAGCAAAATCTAGTCACACAAATATTGAAACAGTGTTCATGAGTACAGGGGTGGAGATAGAAAATCCAAAGCCCATCTGGAGGTAAATCTGGTAAAGGTCATGAACAACAGCCACAATGGTGTGTGGTTCACAAAGGGAAGATGAGGCAAAATATGGATGCCCAGCTGAACAGGGCAGAGGAAGGGGAAAAGAAGGAGATGGTAAAAACTAAGCTACTTAATTCCCTCTTCACTTTATTTCTTACTGTTAAAATTTTCCTGCAAGAGTTACAGATCCCTGAAACCAGAGGATAAGTCTGGAGAAAGGAAGACTAACCCTCAATGGAAGAGGATGAGCTCAGGAGAGTTGGCACACACATCTACTGGATATTCTTTATCTTCACTTTAGTAAGGCAACTTAGAAGAGGAGCATACTGGAAGCCCAATTTGGGGATCTGGCCAAAATGTACAAACTCAGCACTTTAGTGGATATGCTGTGGGCTCTCTAGGTAACTTTGGACAAGGCTCTTGAAGTGAGCCGAATTAGCTACCCAAATACTATTGAGAGTTAAAGATCGAAGTTAATAAATATGTCAAGTGAACTGCAACAAACTGCCTGTTACAAGTGGCTGTGCAATCAACAGAGTAATGATAACATGTTCTTTTCTTTCAGAAAGGTAAGTGAAAGCAGTACCCTCTAACATTACATGGGCAAAGCAGCAGAGGAGCAATGTGATTCAGAGGTCATTTTGTATGTCCTAACTGCATGGGGATCTTCATATGTCTCTGCATTCCTGTGTAATTACTTCTAAAATTAGGGTTGATGAAATCCAGATCTGAGTTTCCTCTGTTTTACTTGAGGGTGCTCAGTAGCCTTTATAAAATAAATTTCTGTTAATATGGGGTCCCTACATTTTAGATTATTCCCTGCACTTGTACCAGACTATGACTCAGATCCTGGCCTGTATTTCTGCACCACTCTTAACATCTAGGAAATGGCAGGCACAATGACTCTAAAGCTTGGCACTGCTGCAGATGTGTTCCTGTTGATAGATACACGCCAAGTTTGCTGTCACTTGGCTTCACCCCTGGAAATTGGCAGAAAGAGAAAAATAAGACTCTGTTAATTTATCCTTTTCAGTGGGGCAACATTATTTGTCACCTTGCCACTTGGCTGTTCTTGCACTCTGGCATGTGGTCTCTGACTCTGTGTTTGCAGTGCAGTGTGACGGTTGTGTGGTCCGGATTTTCACTAGCAGCTGCTGATCGCTGCCTGGCTACTGAGGCAAGGTAATAAGGAAGAGGACAAGGGTTAGAAGGCTGTCATCTGACAAATTATTCCAAGGGAAAAAGCATAGGCACATGCTAGGTTCAACTCGAGAGACTCTGCAGATAAGCACAGAATGGAATCAGAAATGTATGAATAACACAAGCAGCACATTTATTGCCTGTGTTCATCCTCTTCAGTTATCCCTTTGCAGTTATATTAAAAAAAGAATTGTTTGTGCACTCATGTTTTTAAACTCTTAGTGTTTCCACAAGAAAAGCTCAATAGCATATCTGCCTGAGGAAGCATCAGAGCACTTCCCAAAACTGGACTCCCTCCCTTGACAACATGGTGGATTTTAACAGTGGAACATGAAAATGTCAATCTGGTGTTTCCATATTTTGCCTAATGTTCTTATCAATATGTGGACCTACAAATTCTAGTATAGCAGATCTTATCATATTTAACACAGTTTTCTTTTCCTTAAAGCCAACATTAGGATTTGTCTAATTTTATGGGAAATTTAATTTTAAAAAAATGAGCTGC
>VXBX01007021.1:130192-143471 GCA_013400415.1 Scytalopus superciliaris | reverse complement strand
TTACTCTGTTAGAATAAGAACAAGTTTGGGGACCTCTGAGTGTTCCATAAGACTTGAAAGGACTTATAAACCATGAAAGAAAAAAAAATCACTAAATTCATGTGAGACTAGAGTTAACTTGTAATGGGACACAGAAAATACTCATCCATGCATTGTTTAACCTTGTATTACACTTCTTCTCCCACCAGCAACAAACAGAAACCAGGCAGAAAAAAAAAGCCACTGCTGAAATCAGAATTTAGCTAAAACATCTGAAATAGAAAGGCAACAGAAATTCCTTTTGGAAACAACAACAACAAAAAAAAATGGGGTTATTCATAGCATCTTTATGATGACTTTTATGTCTATTAATCCACACTAACTCATGGAAACTCCAGTAGGAATTGTGGCCTTGCTGTGGTTGGTTATATACATACTCAACAGGACATTGTCTCTGCCCAGAAAATAAACACTTTAAGTAGACAAGAAAGGCATACTATACTTCCTATTTTCTTGATGGGTGACCAAGACATGCAGAGATGAGATTAGTTTTCCAAGGTCAGTACTAGAGCTCAGAACTTCCACAGCATATTCAGATCCTTGGTATGCTTGGAAGTTAAATAGGATTTTATTTCTCTCAAGATATGAGACATAAAGTACTTCAAAATACTGTTCCAACTCTTTCTAAAATGAGCTGCCACTGTTACAGCACTTAATTGCAATTAGGGGTTACTTTCAGCTCCAAAGTTGAAAGGATTCTGCCTCCCTTTGATGAAAAACCTACTACTGAAGTTTATGTACCTTGGGATTTTTTTCTTATACTAATGACAGACAGATAGACAGACAGACAGATAAACTGATTAAATTACAGACAAACAGACAGGCTCAGGTTATTCAGTCAGACCTTATTTCCCCGTTCTCACCTAAAGGTGATTTTTTTTTCTCTTTCCTTCTGTCATTGCCACAAAGGTTTTCCACTATGATGCAGAGAAAAGTCAAAGTATGTGTATGCGAAAATATAGATAGTAAATTAGAAGATAATGAATAACTAAAAAGCATCCCCAAGCTATTCCTCACAATATTTTTTCTTAAATTCAGGTAAAGACTGTATAGTCAAATCAGAGCTTGACAACTCATGAGCTTTCTTTTATGTTTATTACTTGCCTTACATACTCCTCCTCATATATTAGACCTATTATCTATGTCTGGAGAGATTCCTAGTGGCTAGATCTCCAGGAAACACTCTGGAAGTCTTTAGATTTCATATAAATTATATGTCATATTTTGTCATTTCTATTTTGATGTCCCAGACTTCATAGGTCATCTCAGTAGATGCCACTATTAAAGAAGTATAATCTTGCCTTTAATATATTTTGAATTTAACACTTTGTTATTATGTAATTGCAGAACTGGAAACAACAATTTAATTGTATCAATAATGCTAGAAAAATATGCTTTTTCTATAATCCTAACAGTGCATTTTCTTTGGTGTGTGGCACAAGAATAATTTATGAAATGTTATTGATCTTTTTCCACCCACAGAAAGGGAAGGGAGAGAGCTTTTCCTTTGAAAGGACAGAGACTATGGTGAATGATATGATACCATTTTTGCCATGCTGATCTCAGTACATTCGGTTTTCAACAGTTTGTGCTTCAAATTTGATAGACATTATTATGAGATACCAATTTTTTGTTGGGACTCAAAAATGAGTGAGAGATGACTTCATTTATTTGTTGCCTTTTTGACTTATGCTGTTTTAAAAGAAGTTTCTCAGAAGAGACAAACCCGCCCTACAGCTGTTAACAGTAGCCAAATATGTAGAGTATCTAAGCCAAACTCTCAGCCATACAGTGTTTCCTGGAGAAAGGTTTAGACTAAGTTCCCTAGAAATAAATAAGGAAGGTAGGAATTTGCTCTTCTTTCCCCATAGGAGTTGCATTATATCTTAAGAGCATTATATTTAAAGAAAAAAAATTACACATTTTTTTGCATGATTAGAGCAAATTTTAGCAGCAGTTCAGCTTTACATAGACTAGAGGCTCTTTTCTTTCTGACAACATGTCTCTACATAACGATTCCTGAAACTTTGGTCCCTAAAATGTGGTTAAATAAATCAGTGGTTAAATAAGGCAAATAATAAACCCACATTCGCCAGTCCTGCTTCTAGTGCTGGAGCCTGAAGAATTCCTGCAGCCTTCAAATCCAGGAGCATGTCCACCCATGTGTGTCAAGTTTCTTTCGCTAAGACCTTGAGATGTATTGAGTGTCTACACCTACTCTTGACCTCAGGGCATCTCACATTCTAGCAAGAAGCAGATAATGAACTTTATTTATTTATTTATTTGTATCCTGATGTGCTGTTATCAATGACATATGCATTATTGTTTTTAGCCACCAACGCGCTTGTAGCAAGCGTGGGTAGACAGCCCTTCCCAAATCTTTGTTCGCGAAGCCTAGCCATGATGCTGATGCCTTATTGAATTCAAACAGTATATTAACTTGCAATAAACTCATATGATTCTTCAAGTCCCATAGTACAGAGCACACAGATCACTGGATTTTCCTTATACAGACCTCCACTGAATTGAATTATTAAGTTCCATTGATGTTCCATATGGACATTTCCTTTACATTGCACTACATATTTCCATTACATTTTCCTATGATTTATTTATGACAATCCCATGCATATAAAATCTATGCTCAGAAGTTCACATTGCAATGACCGAACTAGCATTCCTGGAAAAGTTTACAGCGATGATTCACAAGTGTTTCACTCTCAACAATGCCCTTTTCTCCTCTGAAGTGAGTCCTTGGCATCCTGCGTTTGCTTAGAGAGGCACTGTCTACTTAAATCTTCACCTCGTGATTTTTTCGAACCGGCTTCTACAAGAAGTGCGTAAATGGCTATACAAGCTATTTTAAAAGGCTGAATGCTGAAGCATATCCTGTTCATTATTTACTTCTGCTATTTATAAACATATAATGTATCAAGACAGATGTGAAATATTTGCGCGTGTATGTTCAGACTGCCTCTTTTGGGTTATACGCAGCATTTGTCCAAGCAACTGAAAATATGCTGTATGTCAGCTTGTCCCTGCTCTAATTAAGCAAGAGAAATGACAGCCCAGTACAGACAGGGTATTATTTACTGGCATGCTGAACACTCACAAATATTTTATCAGTGAGTCAGGACTCAGTGTGTAAGTGTAGACAAAGCAGACAACTGTCTGCACAGCACACTGCTGGGGGTATGGAACAGTTGGGAAGTGTCTCCTCTTGCTGTACCTAAAAATTCAAATGCTTTGCAGCATTTGTGGAGAAAATTGGATGTGTGTGTGTCCTACATGGAAAAAAGTGTCAGACTTGAGGGGGTGCTCTCCGCCTCCTGACCCACCCGGTGCTGGTTGGGAGCCAACCAGCCACAGGAGAGACGCACAGTAGCCGAGGCAGGCAGGAGCAAAGCGACCTTTATTCCAACAGCCCGGGTTTATAAATCCCTGGGGGCGGGCCCAAGGAGCAGGGCTGTGATTGGATGAGGGTTTGGGTGGAGGGGAGCAGTTTGGAGACCCGGGTAGCCAATGGGAGAGGGGGAGGGTCCATACCCTGCAGGAACCCAAGGATTGGGGAAGGGACAGGGAAGGATGGGTGAAGCAGTCTCTAGGGTTAGGCGAAAGGCAGAGCTGGTCTCAGGGGAGCTAGGTGGCTTGGCAGCGTCTCAGTAAACCACGTGGTTATAGCCAGGTCCGGGATTCCCAGAGCGTAGGTGAAGACTTGTTACAATTAAACACAGAGGTAAGCAGTTTCTTGGCTTCTTTGGTCGTGGATGAGTTTCTGTAGTGATGATTTCAGTTCTGGGGATGTGCTTTCCACTTCTCATAGCTGCAAATTGTTCCCCACAAAAAAGAGCAAAGTGTTTCACAAAATATGAGACTAACAAACCATTTATGTGGGCACATACTAACAGAATCACAGAATCTGGTGAATTGGAAAGGAGCCACAAGAATCATTGAGTTCAACCCTTAGACTCGCACAGTACTGCCCAAGAGTCACACCATGTGCCTCAGAGTATTGTAAAAGCGCTTCTTGAACTCTGTCATGCTTGGTGCTGTGACTACTGCCCTGGGTAGCCCATTCCAGTGCTCAGCCGCTCTCTGGATAAAGAACCTTATCCTAAAATCCAACCTAGACCTCCCAAGATACAACTTCAGGCCAAGGAGGAACAGTTTTAAACTAAAAGAGAAGATATTTAGTTTAAATGATAGGAAGAAATTCTTACTATGAGTGTGGTGATGCACTGAAACAGGTTATCCAGAGAAGTTGTGCCTGCCCCATCCCTGGAAGTGCTCAAGGCCACACTGGATGGGGATTGGAGCAAACTGGTCTAAGGGAAAGTGTCTTGTGGCAGGGGGTTTGGAACAAGATGGTCTCTAAGGCCCCTTCCAACCCAATTAAGTCGGTAATTCTGTGATTGTTCCAGGGTCCTCAGACATGATTTTTATCCCAGTTCCTCATCCTGCTCCCCTATCCTGGGCTTGTCTGAGGTCCAGGCCCTGAATTTTGGTTTTCAGTTGAAGTGCTTTCAAGTGTCTGGATGTCCTAGCCAGAGGAAGTTTTCTATGGCAGCGGAAGGATATTCTGCCTCTGAAGATACTGCTGTATTTTTGACAGCTCTTTTCTATTTTTCATCTCTAGAACAGATAAAACAGATATGACTTGTTCATGTCATACAAGATTTTTGGAGTAGGGAGAAGAACAAGTACCAGTTCTGCAATGGTCACCACAGCCCCCGTGCAGTTCAACTGCAGTACCTACAGCTGTATTTCCTTAAATAATACCAAATTTATGCTAAGGGTTGGAAGATAATATGAGTCACAGCCAGTCAAAATGAAATGTATTCAGATGGAGATGCTGAGGTTCCCTTTGGAAATGCTATCATCTTGTTCCAGTCCCATCCTACAGTGCTGTGCTGGGATCCCAAGGACAGACCTTCTGCATCTTGATTCTTAAACAGGCATAGACTTCTTTTCCTTCTGCGTCTTTTGGTATGCACATGAGTCTTGCAGCTGCTGACCAGTCTGGGGGTTTGGTGTGTGCTTTGTTGTAACATAAAGTGGTAACAAAACAGGATTAATTCAAGTTGGAAGGCACATAGGAGATCTTGTAGTTTACCCTCCTTCTTAAACCTTCTGATACTGAATGAGGTCAAAGTATGAGGTCAAATCAAGTTACTCAGAGCTTTTGCAGATACATTCATATTTTAATTTGAAATAATGATATCAAACTGGTAAAATGTTAGAATGCTAGTGTTTTGTTTGGCAGCTGCTTGAGATTAGATGCTATAAGATTAGATGCACATTTTTCAGCTTCTATTCTGATCAGCAGTGGATTGATTGATTAATTGCTTTTGGTGGAAAAAAAAATAGCAAATATGTCTCCAAAATTTCTATTATTAGTCACAGTTTTGTTTCATTGTTTTACTTATTCTAGGTTATTTAAATTGGGAACTAGATAAAGAAAAAGCTTCAGTATTTAGTTTTATCGAATACTACAAGCATATCTCATCTACAGTCTTTTACTACCTCTAACATTACTGAAAGATAAAGCTAATAGATAAATTAAACTATCCTGTAACACATAAATAGACTCCAGTTGATTCTTAACATAAGTCACTTGACTTTGGTATGAGTTGCACTGGAGGTGAACTTGGCTGGACGTTTATAATGCAAACATAGTCTTGAAAAATTAAGTTTATAATGCAAACACTCTTGGGAGGTTGATTTGATACATATCCTCTCATAATATTTGATTAGGTTTTATTTCAAATGTGAATTTACTATGGTGTCATCTTTGCAATCTAGAACTGTTTCAAGGTTCAATAATTTTGTTTGATTGTGTACTGATGCAGTCTCCAGAAGATAAATAAATGCAAATAAGGGAAGCAATGAAGAGCCACGCATGTGATGTAAGAGATCAAACAAAGTGCCTGAGGGGGGTGAGCAAAAAAGAAAGAAAGGGAAAAAATGCTATTATTGTAAAGGAAAGTAGTATAGAGTTAAAAGATATATAAAGTCATTTGTCTGTCTCATTCACACCAACAGATGATTTTCCCTTACATTAAAACCTCAAAGGCCTTAATGTATCCAATTTTTTCCTTTTTTTCTCAAAGCTCAATTACTTCCATAATTTCTTTTGGGACGTCTGTACTTACTTCATCAGAGCTCACAGATGAGATATATTTTCTTGACATCTGGCCAGATCTTTTGTTTGTTTGTTTGGTTTTGGTTTGTTTGTTTTGTTTATTTGTTTTGCTTGTTTTGCTGGTTTGCTTTGTTTGTTTTATTTGTTTTGTTTTTTTTGCTTGTTTGATTGTTTTGTTTGTTTGATTGATTGATTGATTGATTGTTCCTGTATCTCGCAGTTGTTCAAGGTTAACCTGACAATGGTATGAGATTCATCTCACCAAATTTCAAACGTTTAACTTGAGGATAGGTTATCCACTTGACATATGTGGAAATAATAAGGTACTTTCAGAGCATGATTTCTTTATTTGTGAATTAAACACCAAACGAGTTAGATGGATTGCCTTCTGAAGATACCTTCTTCTACTATCATTTTAATAAGATGAGATTCATATGTTCAGTGTTCAGTGCCATCTGAGATGCTCTAAGATCCTAGCTGGTTTCCAGCTGCCATTACAGAAAAGCTCATGTCTCTCACAAGATCTAAGTTATATTGGCCAATTCTGTGTTAATGTCTTGGGTCAGTTAGCACATCTGGGACAGCATTAGAAGGTTTCTGCAACCAATCACATATTATGGTTAAAAGTCCCATTTATGTTTTGCTCAGAAGCTACGATGGTTCATTTCTCCTTATATTGTTATTTTTGTGCTGTTTTTAAAGACCACTGGTCACAGAAAAAAAATGAATGTGCAGATGAGGCTCAGATCTTAGAGGGGCTGACTCACTTTGTGCAGGCAACGTGAGAAGTGAGATTCAAGTGCCTTACAGGGACATTTAGGGTCCTGTCAGAATTCTTGGGTTATCTTGTCTAGTGCTTCAGAAGGAGCTTGAGTGCATGTGGGACAGAATGATATGGATGCCTCAGGTACATTGCAGACACTAAAAAATCATCCAGGCATCCAATGTTAAGGATTTGACTCACTCTCTCCATCTTGTCTGCTGAGACAAAACCCCCTCATTTACAGGCTTTAGTTAAGTGCCTGAAGTTGGGTGGGCTGAAATCCAACCAAGGTCCAAACAGAAGCGCAAGACTGATGTGAAGGAGGAAAGAGTGAGAACCTGGTTATGTCACAGAATTTCAAGACACCATCATATATATCCTCCAAAAGTTTTTTTTAAATCCCTGGCCACCTAGGAATGCCTATCCTAACCTGCATTCACTGGAACTGAAAACCCTGGCAAACGTGTGACACTAAAGAGCTAAATCTAAGTTTAATTTACTTTTTAAGACATAATAACTATTCCAGACTAATACTTTTCCTAAAAAAAAAAATATTAAAACTAATGGAAAATTTGTTTTAAACAGTAACAGGCTGCTCAGATTTTAAGGTTTTCCACTCATTTCTATGTATCCATACCAGAGCGTGCCATCAATCACCTCTCTACATGGCTGGCACAATGGTAATCCAGATTCTACAGATGATTCAGAATTAGAACATATTTAAAAAAAACCAAAACCAAAACAAAACCAAAACAAAACCAAACAGAAAAAAAACCACCAATTTTTTACTTTTTTTTTTTTCTAAAAATCCCTTAACTAGTAACCAACATAATTCCTAAAACATCACAAAGAAAAATTGACAGTAATAATCTTGGCAAGAGGCTTGACACTAGCAAAGACTTAAGTTCATCTCAACCCCTTTTTGGTTCTTGAAGAAAAATAATCTTGATCTAGCCTTTGTGAAATCTATATATGTCTTTCAGATGCCAATCTTTTCAATTTTTTTGGTAATATGTAGTTTTCACTGTCCCAGCAATTCATGGTAAAAACTTTTAAGCAACTGGAAGACATAAGCAGAGGCTGGCAAGAAGAAGGAAAGATGGTTAAGGCATTTAAGGATTGAAAAAGTCAAACCAACACAGCTGCACCTGCTCTGGTAGGAAGCCATAAAAACCAAGTGCTTTATTGCTGTGACAAAATAGTAATGAGGGAAGCAAATGTCACCAGATTAAGCTGCTACCAAAGATGTCACAAACAGGGAAAAAAGACTGAGAGATATTAACCCACATCCTCATTACACTGTTAAGTGGTCCTTCTCAAATGACACTAGTTTCTGTTTATAGATTGTTATGTTCATTTCCAATTTCTAATCAACAGCACTAGAAATTACATTTACAGCATTTTGTCTCCTAGTAAAATTTCTTACTGCTCTTCAGCCAGAGAAGGTAGCTCTGTTTGTGTGTGTGAGTGTGCATGTACACACACACACATGTTTGTGTGCATGTTTGGCTGGGGTATATCCAGAAAGTGTTTTCTCAATATTTCTGAACACTTTCAACATTTTCACACATATGGGACACACAAACACTATGTAAAGTTTCATAAAACAAGGCTATGAAAAGGGATAGCATATAGAATGAAGTATGCTATGGTAGATAGTCCTTATTCAATGAGGAGTGAATTTAGGTCTAACTACCAGATGGCAGAGCTGAACACAGAAAATCCATATGTGTGATGGCAGCTAGGGACAGCCATTGACATACTTGCTTTTCCAGCCAAATGCCTCAGCAGATGCAGAGTTTTACACTTTAACATTACAATATGGCACTAAAACCCAGAAGAAGAGTTATATGCAGGAATCAAAGACATTTTAAAGGGACACTGCTGAATTCTGCCCTCTTCCCAGCACATGTGGAGGGCTGAAAGAGTGAAAGAAATGGATTTATTTTTTTTTTCCTTTTTGCTCAAGTGCTAAGCCAATAGCTATGTTTCCTTACAGGAAGAGCAGAACAGTAAGGAAAGAGAGACTGATGATCAAAATAACAAATCTGTGGTTTTGTCTCATTGTGCTGACATAATGTTTAAAAAATGCCCACATCCCCTCTTGTTTAAATGACATAGCAATTTAGGAGTCTGAAAACCAACAAATATGTATGGGATGAAAACCCTTAAATATATTTCTGAAGTTGATGATGTAATTTCTGTCTGACTCTGCTTTTTATTATTATTGCTATTATTTTTTTTTTTTCATTTCTTCATATCAAGAAAAGAGAATTACCCTGTGTACCTAGTTCAGAAGTCAAAAAGTCCTACTAACTTATGCACAAAATTATATCACTTTGAAATCCAAGAAGAGGGTCTTGTAGAGTTCAAGGTGCACTTCCAAAAACAGGTTTCATAGTATCATAGAAGGGTTTGAGTAGGAAGTGACCTTAAAGATCATCTCTTTCCAAACTCCCTGCCATGGGCAGGCCCACCTCCCATTAGACCAGGTTTCTCAAGGTCTCATCCAACCTGGCCTTGAACATTGCCAGGGTTGGAGCATCCACCATTGCTCTGAGCACCCTGTGCCAGTGCCTCACCAACCTCATTGCAAAGAATTTCTCCTTAATAACTAACCTAAGTTTCCCCTCTTTCAGTTTGTACCCATCACTCCTTTTCTTGCTGCTACAGTTGTGGAAGATGAGTTCCTCTCCACCTTCTCTGCAGGCCCCCTTCAGACATAGGAGGGTTGCTGTGAGGTGTCCACACAACCATCTCCATTTCTTCTCCAGGCTGAACAGCCCCAGCTTCCTCAGCCTGCCTTCACACGGGAGGTGCTCCAGTTCTGTTACCAACTTCGTGGCCTCCTCTGGACTTGCTCCAATAGTTCCATGTCCTTCCTATGCTGAGGGAATAAAAACTGTACTCAGTACTCCTGGTGGGGTCTCACAAGTGCAGAGTAGAGGGGGAGAATCACCTGCTTCGACCAGCTGGCCCCACTCTTTTGGATTTAGCCCAAGATCCATTTGGCTTTCTAGGCTGTGATTGCACACTGCCAGCTCAGTGGGAGTTTGTCATCAAACATCACTCTCAAGTTCTTCTCCAAGGGCTGCTCTTAATCACTTCTCTACCCAAACCTGTGTGTCTGGGATTGCCAGGATCATGCATTTTGCTTTATTGAGCTCCATGACACTGGCATGGTTCCACTTTTCAAGCCTGTCAAGGTCCCTCAGGATGGACCATCCCTTCCCTCTACTGTTTTCCACCTTTCTGTTTTCCATGTGCCTTAGCATAGTTTCCAGGAGACTCTGCTCCATGATCTTGCCTGGCACACAGGTGAGAGTGACTGACTTGTAGTTCCCTGCATCCTTCACTTTCCCTGTGTTAAAAATGAGGGTTATATTTCACTTTTTTGACTCGTTGGGGACTTCACCTTACTGCCACAATTTTTCAAAAATGATGAATAGTGGCTTAGCTACCTCATCTGGCAATTCCCTCAGGATGTGTCAGTGAACCTCATCAGGTCCAGTGGACTTGTGGACTTTCAGGTTCCTTAGATGGTCTCGAACCGGACCCTTTCCTACCATGGACTCAGGGTTTTCATTCTCCCACTCCCTGCATTTGT
This sequence comes from Scytalopus superciliaris, assembly GCA_013400415.1. Taxonomy (NCBI): domain Eukaryota; kingdom Metazoa; phylum Chordata; class Aves; order Passeriformes; family Rhinocryptidae; genus Scytalopus; species Scytalopus superciliaris. The sequence continues at coordinate 132,920 of VXBX01007021.1, read as the reverse complement.
CTTTTTTGACTTGGGTAGTGTCGCTGGAGCACTTGCCATTGAAGACTGAGGCATAGAAGTAATCGAAAACCCCAGCCTTCTCTTTTTCCAGGATAGCCACGTCTCCCTTTCCTTCTGGAGGGGGCCCACAGTACCCCTAGTTTTGATTTGGTTTGCAACATATCTATAGAAGCTCTTTGTGTTATCCTTGATATTCCTGGCCATATTCAGTTGGTNTGCTCCATGATCTTGCCTGGCACACAGGTGAGAGTGACTGACTTGTAGTTCCCTGCATCCTTCACTTTCCCTGTGTTAAAAATGAGGGTTATATTTCACTTTTTTGACTCGTTGGGGACTTCACCTTACTGCCACAATTTTTCAAAAATGATGAATAGTGGCTTAGCTACCTCATCTGGCAATTCCCTCAGGATGTGTCAGTGAACCTCATCAGGTCCAGTGGACTTGTGGACTTTCAGGTTCCTTAGATGGTCTCGAACCGGACCCTTTCCTACCATGGACTCAGGGTTNCCCTTATCCTTGGCCTTTGCTCAGCAGCTCTTTATTCATCCATGGAGGCCTTCTGACTTTTTTTCCCAATTTCCTCCTTGGTAGGATTCATCACTCCTGAGATTGGAGTCCTTGAAATTGAAATTCAGCCAGCATTCTTGGGCCCTTCTGCTCTCCAGTGCTCTATCCCATGGCTCTCTACTGAGTAGCTCCTTGAAGAGGTCAAAGTCTGCTCTCCTAAAGTCCTGGGCAGTGAGTTTGCCGTGTGCCCTCCTCACTGCCCTGAGGATCTCCAGCTCCAAAGCTGCCTTGGAGCAGCACATTCCCTGCCATCTCCTCCCTGTTGGTGAGCACAAGTCCAGCAAAGCACCTCTTCTTGCTGGCAAGCAGCAAGGCCTTGAACATGGCCTTGAACACTTCCAGTGATGGGGTAGCCATAGCTTCTCTTGGCAAACTGTTCCTGTCTGTCTTTGGAAAATTATTTAGACTGAAGTCCTAGCAATGTTTAAGGCTACAGTAAAACTTCCATTTCTTCTACTAAGACTGGGATTTCACCCTCTTTGTTCTCTGTCCCTTCCTTCCAGACTTTGTTTTCTTCTTTAGTTAGATTATAAGCTTTTAAGTGCAGAGAATACCTTCTGCAATCTGTATCTACTGGAGTTAATGTACCAGGGCTGAAATACTGGCTGGAACTTTAGGTACTATTTTTATATACTAGCTGATATTGGAAAAATGTGAATTTGCCTTGACTTTTTTGAGAAATAATTCTTAGGACAGATTTTGATTCACTGTACATTTTATTTGTACTTCTGGTATTGGTTTTAGGGTGCAAACATACTTTAATGGGAAACTTGCAAGCAGGAAGAGATTTAGATTTTGTGATGATTTGAGTACTTGCTGAGAAGCTGAGAAAAAAGAACAACTTGCACACTAAAATGTTTGCACACGATGAGAGGAAATGGTTAACCAGTGTTTATGTCACTACTTGCAGACTGAATACAAAAGCTAAATCACACCTCATGTAAAAAAATAATAAAAAATAAAAAGGCACCTATTTCTCCACATTGATCACAGAGAGGAGTTAAAACATCTAGTTTGGCTAGATGTCTAAACTCTAGATGATGAAACTTAACCTAAGGGTCTTTTGGATCAGGTCGTAAGATATTGCATTCTAACACCATAACGTACCTTCAATTTTTAAACACAGTTTTCCATTGATTTTTGAAGAGGAGCTCCTAAAGAAATCAATGTCATGCTATTGCCCTTGTGCATACACATGCTCTTAACCAGAAAGTGAGGCTTATAAATCTGGAGACTGATAGAGAAGGTTCACCATACTAACAAAGCTTCTTATCAGGACCATCCTAAAACATGCCCATCCTCCACGGAGAAGGCAGTGCTGCCTGGCTAAAAGACTTTATCTACTCTCAGTCTTATTATTTTAGGAAATTAGTTCCTTTATTAGCTTTTGGATTAAATAAATAAAGAGGATACAATTTCATTTTCAATATTGTCGTAAGTCTTTCCACCAAAATGAAAAGGAAGCATTTAAATAAATCTAATATCCTGTAACATCCTCTTATGTGCCATTTACCTGTGGAAATGTTAAAAAGTGCAATCCATACTGTTACCCTAGCATTCTGCTAATGCCTGAAAGGAGTTGTGTGTGAGTTTAAATCCTACTGTTTTTCTAAACTTCTGGATTAAGACTGTTGTAAAATTTAAATTTTATATTTTTCTTTTCCTTATGCAAAATTTATCAGTTGCAAGATAATAGTCACAACATTAAAATCAGGATAAATAAATAAATTTAAAAAATAAAAAAAAGGAATCAAAAGACATATTAAAATGTCGAAATATATGCACTGTTACTGAAAAAAAAATATTAATTTCCTCATCTGTGGTCATTTTACATAGGTATTTTTGTAGGAAGTTTAGCCGTGTTTTGTTTTGTAGTAAATTGCTTAAAGGAATTTAGACTAAAATTAGGGATGCATTTGAATGGGTTTTGATAGAGTACCTGCAGATTTAAAGTAGGGGCAGCGAAGAATGAAATACTGCCAGGATGCTTAAGAAAGAGAACAGCAGAGTTATCTTGTGAGAAAATATTTTGTTGTTATTGTGAGGCAACATCAATAATAAGAAAGGATGAACAAGAGTTTCTTAGAAATTGTTTAAATCTACATGAGACAACATAGTAGAATTATTGCATCATGAAAACAAAATTACTTCTATTTCAAGG
>VXBX01007021.1:113292-126365 GCA_013400415.1 Scytalopus superciliaris | reverse complement strand
ATTTTGTTTGTATTTGTTATGTTTCTATTTGTTATTTTAATGCTTGTTTTTTTTGGTCTGGTGTCCATAGTCTATAAATAATAGGAAAGAAGCTGGAGGTTTTTTATTAGATGCAACATGTGGGGAGATTAAAAACAAAACAAGCAAAACAAACGAGCAAACAACAAAAAAAAGAAAAAAGAAAACCATAAAAACCCACAAAACAACCCAACAAAAAACCAAGCAAACCCAGAACAGCAAATGTATCCAACCTCCTTTCATTCAAAGTTTATTTACAGTTTCTTGTTGGGGAGGGCAGGGAAAGAAAAAAGATCCTGTGCTCTGAACAACTCAGTCAAAGCAGCTTTTATATTGAAATGCCCTAAGGCTGTCAAAAAGGACCTTGACTGGCATCTGGAATGAGCCATTATCCTGGCAATGGTTTGGCATATCCCAGGATGGTATGTATTAGCATATCCCTGGATATTAGAAGTTATCATATGCCTTAGTAGCACAACTTGCAGGTTTTGGATTGTGTTCATGAGAACAGATTTTTCCAACAAGTAACTTGCCAAAGGCTTGATATAAAAAGTACTTATGCCTAATGTCTGTCATTCCGTCTATGCCAGTTCATTCTTCCTGGGCTGGACTGGATCCACTCTGGCACCTGAAATGGAGCAAACAAAGTCACTAGCTACCGAAGATTTTGATGTGACCTGTGTTATTTTTACAGGCAGTTGTCATAAGGATGGTGACTTTATGTACCATGTCATGGTTGACTAGTGGTCTGAGATTGTCTTACATGTTTATGGACCTGTTCATCTCAAAAAGACTTTTAAATGCCTTATAATTTGAACTTACCATGAAATTGTCATCTCTGTAAAAGAACACAGCTGCTGGTAAGACTTCATTTGATCAACAGATATATATGCATCCTGAACATTGAAAACATGTATTCATATACTCTAAAGCACGTATAGTGCTAAGTATCTTTTTTGACATTTCAAATCATACCTGAGTAATAAATTTTCAAATCAGATAAATTCTGCCTACACTGTGAGAAATTTTATCTTTGTGGGAGAAGAATGGACAGACAGATCTATTTTAGAGATTTTCAAATTATTTTTGTGTTCTATTGGAAACATTTAATTTTTTTATGTCTCTCAGAATGTGACATCTTGGGGTTTCTCTGTTCACCCCAATTATAAAAGGTCATTGTACAGATCTTATAATTTTAGTCTCCTTCTAAAAGTTTTTGGTAATCTAAATATAGAAAATAGATGGCATAAAGACAAAAAAAAAATCTCTGTCTTATTGTATTATGCTGATCTGCAGTGAGTTCAGGGCATTTTTCATGAAATAAAGGGTAGCTCTAGCTCAGGAGAGCATCACAATTATCTCCCAAATAAGATGTATTCTATTTTCTTCTGGTCCTTTATTACAGAATGAGTAAAAATAAATGAGGGGTACATCTTACTGCTACCAATTCATGCTAGTATAATTTAGAGAACATGAGCAAAACTCTATCATCTTCAGAACTCCAGAATGATCATGTATATTTTGAAAGGAAAATATAATTAAAGTGGAGCAAAATCACATTTTTTTGTCAGTGGCTTCTGCATGGCCAGGATTTTACCAATAGTGAGTAATAAAAGCACAGATTAGATCATTGTTCAAACAGAAATCCCATGTATGCTTGCTGATTCCTTAGAGAGTGGTATTCATAATCTCTTGACTCTGTTTCAATAAGGTTAGGGGTTTAGCTCAATATTTTTCCAGCTGCAGAAAGAAACTTTTATAAACAGTATCTGACTGCTTGTCTGCGTGCTTTCTCCTACACGGTTTCCTTTCTAAACAGCCTTTCTTTCATAGTGCTTTCCAGAAGAAACAGCAAAACAGTGATGTAAATGTAAAGCTTATTCTGTTTTCCCTTAAAGTAACTTGTCTTTTTACAGATAATCATTGAAATCAAATGTGGAAAATGCCACCTTTTTATTTCTGCACCCCCGTCTTCCCCCCATATTCCATGGTTATTTCATCTGAAAATTTTATTAATACTACATTTAGAGTATTTTCCAACAAATATTTAGACTATTTTATATTGTCAACAGATGTTGTACTTGTAACAGGTTCATATTCTCTTAATATATATGATGTTTTATTTGGCACAGTTAGTGAATGATCTTGCAAAGTCTGTTCACTTGGGTGTCTTTATTCACCAAATATTTCTCTTAAGCTAATGAGAAACTCTGGGTTTGAGTGATCTTAAAAAATTCCTGCGATTAAAATGCAGGTGGTGTTGAAGTCAATAATAATATTTGTACTGACTTCATTGAAAGCATGAGCTTGTCCCATGACTCCTGTGTTTGTAGTTGATAAAAATTCCCTGGGACCAGATTCTCGATGAGCATCCAAGTGGGGTAACACCACCAAAGTCAATAGGCCTCTGCGGATTTACATTTTGTTGGGTTTCAAGAAAAATGCTCTGCGGCAAATGTATAGAAAAGCTGAAGTATGTAGGAGGGAAAACATCCAACAACTTCAACTGAAGCAGGTTGTTGCAGTAAAGGATGAGGCTGTAGTGACTTATCTTCTCAGAGCCTTGAAACCCAACCTGCTCTGCAAAGCTGCCTTTTTACTATTCAGTACAGAATGTTGGGCATGGTACTGCTCCTGCTGGCCAGGACCACACACTGTACAGACCCACCAGAACTTCAGCAAATCCAGGCCATGGCAGAGGTAGAAAAAATACTGCAAGTAATAGTCTCAGTTATTTCACAGAGCAGAGATGACACCTTTCATTAAACTAGATCCTCTTCAGTTAGTATTATTTTTCAGACTTCCATAATTTAGGTGGAATCTCTTTGTGCCAGATAGCTGTCTTGGGATTATAGTAATTTTTTAAATTAAGAGAGTAATTTTTTAAAACTTGCTGACTTGTTTACCCTACCATAGTCCTATTATTTCTTCATGTATTTTCATCAAGGAATGTTTTCCATATAACAAATGAGGTCATTGTTTGGAACATCTGAGAATCTATTCCCAATTCCCTCTCCCATTTGATACCAAATAATTTCAATTAAAATGTTATGTGGCAGCAGTTCCCTGATGAAAGACACTCCAAAAACGGGATTTATTTCATATAAAGGCATCTGAAAGTTTTATAGGGAGCCTACATGACTAATTTTCATTAAACATGTAATTTAATTTTTAGGAGACTCTAGCTAAAAAGAGATCAAATGTGTGTTATTATGTCCTTACTAAAAGTTTTAAGCAGTTCCTTGAAATATTGTTGAACTAATGAAGCTTTTGACCCTACTTCTGAATGGAAGATACAATGAAAATACATCATATTGCATATTTACTTACATCACAATCATCTGCTTGAAAACACCTGACTCATCTTGGCAGGAGTGATGAAACTCCTCATTAAGCTGTTAAAGAAAAGAGAGAAAGAGGGAGAGAACTCTAATTAAGCAGCTTGATAAAAATTCTGACCCATAATAGATTAAATAAGCTTTCTGTTCAGCAATAATTCCTGGTACTAAGTGAGTCCACTGGGAGCAGGTATATCCGATACTGCAGTTGGTAAATAAATGCATTTAATATTTGGAAAAACTTCAGCAGAAAGCCTGTTTCCTTTATTTTTACTTTATTATTACAGACTTCAGAACACACTTGAACTTTTGGCATGTGGGAAAAAACCACTGAAATCTGTGGTTTTGTTAATTCTTTGATAAGGTGACTGATATCTGCTTTTGAAGGGGCAAATTTCTCNAAGGATGGTCAGGCATTGGAACAGATGGCCCAGGGCAGTCTTGGAGTGTGGAAGTGCTCAAAGGCATGTGGTTGTGGCACTTGGAAACAGGCTTTAGTGGTGATTTTGGTGGTGCTGGGATATTGGTTGGAATCAATGATCTTGGAAGTCTTTTCCAACCCTAGTGATTCTGTCATTCTATGTCTGTCCTCACAAAGTGGAGTTTCTTCTTTTGTTCTTCCCAGTTGAGATATAATGACCTTCAGGCTGGTGGGATGAAAAATGCACAGGGTTATATTCCTGTTCTGCGTTCTTTCTGTGATTAAATTGTTTGCTTCTCTGCCTCTCATTGATGGTCTACTGCTGCGGATATAATTTGCCCAGCATGAAGTCGTACAGAAAATATGCACAACAATAAGAATTTTATTTGGGTTCCATTGAAAGCGAGAATTTCCAAACTTTCAGCAGAAAGAAAATAAATATTAAAAAAAAAAAATATTTCTGCATATATATATATACATTCCCATTTGAAATTACCCTATAATCTTCTCCACAGCTTACTTAAGTCCACCTGCATCATAGCAACTTGCTGAAGTTGAACCTTAATCATGAACATGAGCATGAGTTCAACCACTGACAAAAGTAGCTACAAGGAGTTATTTTATGTCAGAACACTGTGGAATAGATCCAGCTATACTTTTCTCCTCCAAAACTGTAAATTACCTCATTCATAAATAAAAAAAAGGAACTGAGAGGCCTTTTATATTCTAGCCCAGTGATCCTACTTTCAATTAAAAATGAAAAGCTTGCTCAAACTGGGAAGATGATATTTCAGCCAGGTTGGTTCACTTAAGTTTGGTTTTGAGCATATTCTCAGTTGCCTTAAAGCCTCAGGGCACCTTTCTTTGAGGATCATTGGTTGATTTACACAAAGCAGTCCATTGTTATAAATCAAAAATCCAAAGAGTATGTTGATTTATTCTGGGCTGTTGTTTACAGGAATCTCTTTTTTTTTCAGGACAGAAATAATCTCTGAAAAGCAAATCCTTGCAAACTCTGGTTTGTATCTGTGAATAAGCAGTAAAGAAGCTTAGCAAGTTTAAAGTTTTTTAAACAGGTTAGAAGGAAAAATCCGCCTTTTTTTTATTATTTCTTTTAACATTCTGGCAACAATTGAGAGATTAAGTTTACTATGTGAGCTTTATGTAAGCTCTTTAAAAAATATGCAGAAAAATGATTTTCCTGTAATTTGGGAAATGTTTTATTTACTCTGTATAAATATTCCCCTGAAATACAGAAGAACAGAGAGCAAGAGCAATTTGCCAGTGTATAAGAGCTGAAAGTGAAATCAACCATTAACAACAATGAATCCAACCATGAAAAAAGTGATGGGGAGGTAGATATTTAGGGTAGGACTCATCTCACTTAATTTTATCTGTCTAAGAGTTAGGCATCACATTTACACTGTGATTCCAGACTTTCTTCATAGTCAGTGGAGAAAAACAGTCACTGGAAGAGGGTGATTGATCTCTGTCCCCCCATCTCAGATATCTTATTGTTGATGCATTTGTTGTTCATGAATTTTGTTATTCATCTGGAAGTGATATCCTCTCTGTGATGACTACAGAAGGTGCCTTGATACTCAACTTAAACTGCATGCCTACCACTGAACACCATAGTGAGTGTTTGGTTTTTATTTGATATAGAGCTTAACCTAGATCTTTTTTCCTTTGTTTAAAGGCATATCTATCTTACTGTTTCAAACATTAAGATAGGTGAAGTCTTGGCTGTGGCCTTTTAAGTTTTCCCAGCACTCCTGTATATGTTTTTTAATCAGTGCCATTGCATTAAAACTGTATACTTCAAGTGTCAAAGAACTCTTGGTTCTATTTCATAATATAAGAATTTTCTGTCAGATCCCAGATTCCCTCTTTGCTAGCAGTTTCATGATGAACATACACAGCTCTACTGGGTATCTAAAGGAATCTCAGAACAACAGAATGTTTTCTACTTTCAGTTCTGATTTTCATTGCATCAATGTCAGACTCTGCCACAAATAGAAGATGACAAGAGTCCCTTGGTGCATAAGATAATATGAATACCACTGATGTCTCATTAAGCCCAGAGGGATTTGGGTAGATTGCATTGGTGGACTGAGGCCAACTGTGTGAGGTTCAGCAGGGCCAAGTGCCAGGTCCTGCTCTTGGGTCACAACAACCCTATGGAGCACTACAGGCCTGGGGGAAGAGTGGCTGGAAAGCTGTCCAGAAGAAAAGGACCTAGGCATGCTGGTCCACAATGTCTGAACATAATCCAGCATGTGGCCAGGTGGCCAACAAGGACAATGGCATCCTGGCCTGGATCAGGAATAGCATGGCCAGCAGTCCCCCCGTACTGGGCATCGGTGAGGCCACATCTCAAGTCCTGGGTTCAGTTTTGGGCCTCTCACAACAAGAAGGACATTGAGGGGCTGGAGCATGTCCAGAGAAGGACAACAAAGTTGGGGAAGTGTCTAGAGAATAAGTCCTTTGAGGTGTGGCTGAGGGATCTGGGGGTGATTAGCCTGGAGAAAAGGAGGTTTATCTTTCTCCACAACTACCTGAAAGGATGCTGCAGGAAGGTGGGAGTTGTTTTCTTCTCCCACATAAGAAACAATAGGAAAAGAGGAAATGGCCTCAACCTGCACCAGAGTAAGTTTAGTTTGAATATTAGGGAAAATCTCTTTACTTGAAGTGTTATTAAACATTGAAACAGACTGCCCAGGGACGTAGGGATCTCAACGGACCCAGTGGTCTTAAAGGTCTTTGCCAAACTAAACAATTCTATGATTTAGTGATTCTAGGTATTCAAACACCTTGCCAAAATTCAACACATTTTTAACATGTCCTGGTTGCATATATATTTTTACAAACACCTTATGACAGCCATAGGTAGATGCTGTACCCTACCTGCACATTCTAGCCCATAGCACATAGAAAAAACCCAACCAACCAACAATAACAACAAACCCAAAACAACAGGAAGACCAACCAACCAAACAAACAAACAAAAAGAACAGTAAGTAGCAATCATTGTGTCATGTTTTTTATGTCTTAGATGCTAAAAATAATAAAAACATCTGAGGAAATAGAGTTTTGAAATTCATGGTAAAAAGCAACAACTACCTATTGGAGTATCATTTTATCCACTTATGTTTTATGATGTGTATCTTGGAACATACTGCTTCTGATAATTTTAGTCCTTTTTCATCTTCCTCTGAAGCATTTGCAGCTAATACAGAGTGATGAAGGAGCTGGATGGATGAGCCATGATATCCTTTAGTGTAGTTCCAACTTTCTAGCAAGTTTTTGGAACTCTTGCAATATTACAAGAGAGGACCTGCATTCAAAAAGCTGAGTAACAGGTTAGAAAAGATCTTGCATCATACAAGATATTTAGCATTTAGAAATCTTCAGGCCAATTGTTTGTCCTTATAAGTATATTGAAAGATGAGATATAGATGCAGGGGAAAGTTATGTTGGTGATTTCCTAATCCATAACTATGATTAAAAAATCATGGTATAAATTAGTAGAATTGCCAGAGTCAGAAAGAAGGGGAGAGCTACAAACTCATTAGTTGTTAATTGATTAATAACCCGATGCTAGTCCTGCTGTATTTTCCTCTTTGTGGCAGGAATCTCATTCCTTGACACCTCAACATCTAGGTTTGGATATCACCAAACAAATAATACTGCTTAGCATCAGACAACCATGTCAAATTTCTCTGGGCAACTGGATGTTAAAAGCTCCTATTTCTTCATTTATATTTAAAATATTTCTAATTTTCCAGCTGCCATTATTTTGAAGATTTCTAAGACATGTCTTTATCTACAAGCTTATTCTTGTTTTTTTGTTCCTTATAATTTGGCAACTCCTCACACTAGCTGATTAAACAGTACAAATCCAACAGAAATAACTGAGTAGTGACCTCTACTTTAGCAGAATTCCTTCCTACCCCAAGGCTGTCAATTGATCTGAACAGAAGAAACAGCCATGTATCAAATGCCTGGAAAACTTGTAAGTCCAGAATGAAGTCTGATCAGTAGGGGAAAGCTTATTTATGTAACTGTACATTAGGAAAAACACACACACACAAAAATAGAGAGCAAACTCTGCATGTCTTTCTTAAGCTGGTGGAGAATATTGCATTATTTTGGGCCAAACCATAAACGGGGTGTCAAATGCCTGTAGTGTCATAACAGATATCACTTGACTAGGATAGGCAAGGTGAGAAGACCAAGGAATGTAGGTAGTGAGAAAAACAGCTTCCCTTGGGTCCCACATTTTACAGGACAAGAGGAACTGGCCACAAGTTGCACCAGGGGAGGGATTTAGAATGGATATTAGGAAAACTTTTTCACTGACAGGGTGGTCAGGCATTTGAACAAGCTGACCATGGAAGTAATGTAATAATTACCCCTGGAAATGTTCAAAAGGGTGGATGTGTCACCTGTGGATATGGTTCAGTAGTGAACACACTGGTGCTGGAATAATGGTTAGACTCAATCTCAGAGGTCTTTCCTGACCTAAACAATTCTATGTTTCTGTGTTTCCCAGAGAGGATGAGGCTGGTCTGTTACTGTTTCTGAGTTAAGCAGACCTTGCACATTTTTCTTGAAAATCAGAACTGTAGGATGCATAGATAAACCCCACAACCATCTGAAATATAACATATCTGAAGTGGTAGTCCCAGAAAATAAGCCACACTTCAGCAGAGTTCAAGCCACATGTAAACTTTTAGCATTAGATTGACCACTCATGATGTACAGCAGATGTAAGACAAGCTTTCCATGTTAGTCAGGTGGATTTTTTTTCTACTTCCACCTGAAATTTGCAGAACATTGCCTCAGAACAAATTAATCTGGTGGTCTTCGTGATTTGTCCATTAATCACCCAGTAACTAAATAACATGGGACACAAGGGCCCATCCTCCCTAATAGAGTCACGTAAATTCACAACTTCAGACATCCCCACTCAGACAATGTGAGTGAGATTTACATAAGAAATTTACACTGACATCATCCTGGTCCCTTCAGTGTCAGCAACATTATATACTGTGCAGTAAAAGCTTTGTTTGATGGCATTACACAGAATTTGATGGAATTAACACAGAAAACTGTTAAGGTTTTATGACTTATCGAGTTACTCTTCCAACACATGGTTCTTGATCAAAGTCTATACCCTCTCTAAACTACAGCTGCCTAAACTATTTCACATGGGATCTGGGGAAGGAGCTTTGTGCAGATATTTATTTTGATGGGATTTTTTGGTGGATTTTTTTTTTTTTTTTTTTTTTTTTTTTTTTTATGTTGGATATATTNNTTTTTTTTTTTTTTTTTTTAGATCAAGTTAGAGCAATATTCCATTATTTCTTTACCTGGGTGTATATATGAAGTCAGCTTCATACAGATATGGACGAGAGAGAGCTTGATGAAGTGGAAGATGTAGAAATTCTTTGCTTTTATGTGTACATGTTCTTGGCTATTCGCCCTATATGCTATTTCTGCACAGAAGAATGTGATGCAGTCCTGCTTGGCCTACTTTTCTGAGGATTTCCATGTCTCACAGTCTAGGATACAAGAAGCAGTCTTAAGAGGTACGGAATATCCTATACCAGTATATGAAACCCTCATCTCCTTGTGACTTGCTTGCAGCAAAGAACTTACAGAACTGGGTATGGAACTTTCAGATGAACCAGAAGAGCATGGAAATTAAAACAGATCACCAGGTGACAGCCCTAGATTGCCACCAGCCACCGGGTCTTTTTCTTATATGAAAGGAGAAACAGTTTACAGTTAAAAGGAGATAAAGAAAATGGTGAGGAATAGAGTATTCTGAAATTTGAAATAATGGAAGTGTCATCTCATTCCTGCAGCCTCAAGGAAAAAGCTGTTCAGATTTAAGAGTTTTCTTCAATCTAGGACAGAGATAAGCTCTTAACCTCTCAGGTAAACCTTTCCCCTAACCCTCTAGAGCCCACAAACAAACATAGATGGACCTTTCAGATCTCTCAAATCAGATCCGCCTTTGTTTTTTCATTATTTGTTAAGATGAATAGGGTTACTTTGCAATGCTGTGGCAGTGGTGAGGCAGCACATTTGTCAAGCAACAGATCTTGAGCTCCAAGCCTATCTGGACAGACGAGAACAATTGTAGCTGTTTTTTAACATCTCTATTATGGTGGTGCCTAAATGCTTTGGCCAGCCTGGGAGTCTACCAAGGTCAGTGTTGTATAGACTAAAGCACAAATAATAGTCCAACAGATACACAATCTGTAACACTAAGCTAAATCAGGAGGATAAGAAATTATGACTTATGAGATAGCATTAACTATGTGGTATCCGACTGAGTGACTCTTACCATGAAACCTTGGCCCTGCTGAATACACTAGGGGAGTAAAAACTGCACCTATGAAGTCTGGATAATATCTTTCCACTTCATGAGTCTGGCATCCAAACAAACTATATAAGGTCATCTAAATTCACCAGCATTAATGATGAAATCTGCCATAACAGCTGTAATTCCTCAGTCATCATATAAATGCACTGCAAACTCTGTGTTGTGAGTCTACTGAGCTTAGCACAGTAGGGTGCTGCTGCACACAGGGACAGCTGACAACAGTATTATTGGCAATTAGTTATTCTGCAGTGGCTGAAATAATTTCCTTATCTTATGTAAGATCATAACCACGTTATTCTTGCAAGGGTGGAAGCAAGAGATAACACAGACATTGTTTTAGGACATGCAATTTTAAATTATGGATGAAATACCCTGCTTGATTCAGCTGACATTCAGCCAAAATCCACAAGCTCACATTCTTCCATAATAACTATATTTACCACTGCTAGAACAGAATTCAAATCATTTAGTATGTAGCCCTAATAATAAACCTATATGACTAGGGGCTGCTTCTTCAACATTATTTCCACCTAATTTATAATCAAGATGTTCAATTAATAATTTCAGCATTTTACGCAGTGTTAAGTCAGCTGAAAAGCATGTGATTTTTTTCCATTTTTCATTTTTCACAATGCTGAGGAATGCATAATAACCCAACAGAACAAGGATGCCAGGAAAGCAACAATTATTAACAGACTAATGGGAAAAATAAAAGGTTCAAAAAGAAAAGCTGGAAAGTTGATTGAGTTTCACAGAAAATGTAAATGCACTAAACGGTTCCAGAATAAAAGCAGCAAAGTCTACAATGCATTTGCACGGGTATTACAGCCTCCTTGTGAATGACAGGTGAGATTAGAATTTTCTTGGTGAATACCACATGTGCACTGCTCTCACATTTGCCTGCTTTGCACAGGGGCTACTGCACTGAAGCAGTTACATGGGATGGCCAGATGTGAGGGACAAGCACCATGGCAAACCTCTTCTGCTTTGCTGGGAGTGGTGTACCCTTAGGCTTCTGTGTATTTACTTGCCTAATAGATATTGTGCTGACATTCAGATCTGGCCCACTTAGATAGGGCTGTCTTCCTGTTTGTCTTGTTGGTGGCATTGTGAACAGGCTAGGAAGTCACTGAAGGTAACATAAGAGGAGAAATGTTGAGATCTATAGCTTGAATCATAAACAGCTTTCTGTTACATAACTGCATTGACCTCTTCCAACCTTTGGAGGGACAAATCTGTGAAATACACTGGTAGCTTCACTCAGAATAACCAAGTTTAAGTCTCTAAATCCATAATCCCTGGCCCTCATCAGAAAGGCCAAAGACTGAATGGATACAAAGCTAACAGCACATTACTGGATGCACGTCCTTTTCTAAGCAGAAAGAGGACACATTATCTTGAAGAATTCTACTTAGATATTTAGTACTACTGTTGTATGTGCCATACAACTAACATTAGAAGACTCTTCTGAAGTCTTCTATCATAACTAAATAAATTTAATAAGCATTGTAATGGAAACCACTGGGAAATATATTAGTCACACATTTAGAGTTGGATCAGGTTTCTTAAATACTTTTACTCAATGGTCTGAGCACCTTGTTCAGTTTGCCATGGCTGGAAGGTGAAAAAAAAAAAAAAAGATATATCTGCAGAGTTTAAAAACTTAGTTCAGTGTCTTTTTCTGTATGGCTTCATGTCATCTCATTTGCAGTTTAGTTAGAAAACATTCCACTTGTGTCCACTTAAAAATTTGCAGTTTGTAGAGGTTTGTCTATTTTCCCTAGCTGAGCAAGATTTCACTATTCAATATCACCAATGCAGGATTTTTAATACTATTTTATGATTCTTTTTCTATTGTAGATTATAAAATACCTCACTAAATTGCATTTTTAACAACTGAATGCTTTTCCATTTCAAAAAACTCTAAAATTCATAAAATTTAAATGTTTTTCACTCTTTGCTTTTCTTAAGATGGCTAGGTTACATATCCAATATGACAGTACTGATTACTTTAGAAATATTAGGCTGGAATTTTAGAATTCCTCAGAATTTTAATTGTTTTTTTTTTCAATTAGTCATGTACTCCTTCTGTGACCTGATTAAGTCAATTAAATGGTCATTGAAAGCTTCTAAAAATGGGTAAGTAATATATTTTTGTAACACAGAAAGTGACTGAAGAACTAAATAAATCAATAGTGAGGACACTGGTGGAACTCCCACAGATAAAAATCTTTGTTGCTTTGCACTGCATATTCAAACATTTTATTTATCTATTGATATTTTTATAAAATCCTCAAAGACTACTTCATGAAATACTGTCCGAGCTCTAGATAAAAAAGGAAACATATGTCCTGCCCAGTGAGGTAAAGGCCTGCTAATGCCTGACTTAAAGTGTTTACTCTGGTAACGATATAACAGTAAGTGTTATCTTTTCCCCTGTATTTCCCTGGCTTCTACATGTGCCATATTTAATTTTGTGAGGCATAATTCAGTACGGTTTGTCACTGAAGGTGCACTCTTCTCTCTGTATTGGAGACTTCACTTGTATTCCTCATATAAACAGAGTCATCTGGACAGGGCTGTTAACAAGAGTACCTACATGAGACCTGCCCAGTTTTACTGGCTGGTGGGTGGTTTCTCTCAGTTGCCAAGTAGCTCAGTGTCTTTACTGACATTCATTGCTGATGATATAAAGAACACACAGTCCACACTGCTGTGGAAGGCACTATATAACAGGCGAGATCTTTGCAGAACTTCAGCTACCTCATCAGGTTTCTTCACCATGCTCTCCTATAATAAACAGATAACTATCAAGCATTTCTATTTCTGATAAATGAGCACCTAACAATGCTTCTGCATGCCTACAGGATCAGACCTCTTAACTGAGCCTTTTTTTTTT
>VXBX01007021.1:77203-87551 GCA_013400415.1 Scytalopus superciliaris | reverse complement strand
AAAGAGGGAGGGGGGGGGGGGGGGGGGGGAGGGTGTGAAACGAGAAGTGTAGGAGGGATGAAAGAGAAAAGTGTACTGTGTCATTTTATGTATTGGAAAAGAAAAAAGACTCATGCTGAAGTCTCCCAAAACTAACTTGCCTTGAGCTGACTATAAATAGAGAAAGTTTTTATTTTCCACACCATTTCTTGAGGCATTCCTCATTTCACCCAAGGTCTGCCAATAGGGTTTTGCTCTTGGTTGTTGGCTTGTAGGTTGTTTTGTTTATTTGTTTGGTTGTGTTGTTTTTTGTTTTTTGTTTTTTTTCTTTTTTTTGGGGGGGGGGATATATTTATAGAATGAATAGCAAATTAGATTAGAGCATCTATTTCTGTTGTCACAATATTGACTCTTCACAGATTTTGAACTGCAGTTTGTGGAAGTCTTTGTGCAGGTGAGTTGCAGCTCAGGATCCTAAAATACCAGCATTTTAATCTGTATGGGGCCTTCGTTCTCCCTATTATGTCTAACAACCTTCTGACACAGCTGCTCCAGCCACTTAAGCCTGGCATGATAAGTGCATATCATACAAGGAGGGAGAGAAAACAAGAAAAGACAATTTCCATTTGAGATATAAAGGAAGCAAAAAAACCAAAGTCCCCCAAAGAACAAACCACCCTCCCCCCCAAAAACAAACAAACAAAAAACCCCAGAAAAACAAAACAAAGAAAAAAAACCAGAAAAACAAATAAACAAACAAAACAAAATCCCAAACCACCCACAAACACCCCCCCCAAAAAAAACCCAACAACAACAACAACAAAAACCCCACCCTTTCACAATGATTATTAATGTTTATCTCTGTAGGGTGAAAAAAAGAAAAAGAGGTGTATAAAAGAATGCCTGGATGACTGAACTGCAACAAAACACACAGCTCTCAGGAGCTCAATGGTCAGCTTTCACAGAATTACAAATTTTCTTTTATGTGGCAAAATGCAGCTTCTGGAGTAATGCATGAGTAATTATGTTGGAAAATTAGTTTATCTCACCATACTAGAAACCTCCATTGAACAGTCCTAATGCTCAGGCATAACATGTAATCTGTTGGAAGGAATGAAAGCAAGGTACAAGAGACATCATCCATTGCTTAGGACAATTTTCTCTGTCACCTTCAATCTATGGAATTTGTGTGCTATAGGATCAGGATTAGGATGTTTCATATGTCCTTCCTGGGTGACCCTGGGGAACCTATGACCATTTTATGCTCTGGTTCCTTGTCTCTGAAATGTGAGCATTATCCAGAGCTGGCTGAAACCAAACCCAACAAAACACACAGCTTCAAAGACTGTGGAAACTTTTCAAAAATTAACAAAAATTAATATAACCATCAATTCCACTTATGTTTTGTATTTAATATTTTAATTTTCTAAAATGAATGTATATTTCTCTTCCGCTTGACTCTGATCTTGAGAAAACTAAGCCAAGTGCAGAAAAGTACTGTTTGGAATGTAACTAATTCCCTGCAAACTTCATGAAAGCAGGCAGATATATTAAAACACACACCTGTGTAAAGGGTGTTAATAAAGGTAAAGATGCTGTACATGAGTCTTACTAAATACCAGATAATCCACAAAGGAAATGTGAATTAAGGAAATATATTTTCATCTGAAGATTTCCCTATGCCAAAGTCAGCAGGCAATAAGAACCTCTGTGGGAAACTGGTTTTGCAGGTCATGGAATGACTGTCTTGGCAACCTGGTTTTCTGTGGAGCCATGGACAGTGTGGTCTGGAGTCTGTCTGTGACCCAGCTGGTGCGTTCCAAGCCCAGTGGTAGGTCTGAAGGAGGATCAATCCATGAAGTTCAGCTGGCATATATTCCAGTGACAAGTGAATGCTAGGGGAGACACTGGAGTTTGAATGCTGACTAGTGTCACTGCATGAAAGGTTTATCCCATTCACTACTGTCTCAACAATAGGAAGCAATGCACAGTGCAGTGGCCTTTATTTCACTGTCAAAATAATTAATGGGAAAAACATTAGGTGTGTATAAAAAAGGCAGAAACTGTTAGCATAGCTCAGCAAAGTACGAAAAGTCCCAGAAGCTCTAATCCAAACATCCATGAATTTTGGGCTTCTTTTTCTTCTTTTGTATTTTATTTTCTCTGACTTTGAAAGGAGAAGGAGAAAGAGAAAGGAAAGAAAACAGGAAAAGAAAAAAAAAAGTTAGCTTTTTATTCACAACAGTTGGGAAAAATTGCATAATTCTTGGTTTGGACAAAAATTAAAAATGAAAACTTAACATATAGAAAAGTTCCAGTTGTTAGAATTGCAACATGTACTGACTTATTGTGAATGGGACTTAGGACAAAAGTGAAATGTTTACTATCTGACTGTTCCTTCCACTAAGTCACCACTTTATCATAATTGTCTTCACGCTCCTTGGATAATTTTACTTCAAGTAATTATTCAACCCAGGCACCAGTTTTAAGATTTATAAGTGGAAAGAGGAGTTTACTTACTTTGTTACAGAATCACTTAAATAAGATTTTTTTTTTTTAATTACTTACTTATCTATGTTTTTTCTCTCTTCTCTGTCACATCAAATTAATGATTTCTTTAGGCTATTTTCCCCCACCTTTTCTTGATATATGTTTTATCAGAAACCTTTTTCTATGTTAGGATTAACTACAAGCAAATCAACTGGACCTAAAATTTTAGTAAACTCATCCATACTAAATGCTGGCATACAATAAGTGCAAAAATTCAAGGATATTTCATCTTCAATAAAAACACAGTAATATCATCATTATATATGCAGGTTGTATGTCAAAGCTTCAGCTAAATCACTGTAACAATGTTCAAGTCTTGTTTAGGGTCTGTTTAGATTTCACAAATATTTAGAATTTAAACTAGTCCCATGCATTTTAGTACAGAATATATGATGCTATGTGAAGTATTTACCCACATTAACTCATAATGGTTACAGTGCTCATGAGACATGATTACACCAGTCACTTCAAATTCTTACTGATTAAAATATTGCTGCAACACCTTCATTTATTCAGCAGAACTAAAAATCCATAGCTGTTCATCAGCTGACTGAAATACTCCTTCTGTCCATAGGTAAAATAGTCTCAGCTAGTTGTCAGCCAATAACATACACAAGATGTAAGCCCAACATCTGTGGCATTCCCATCAGTGCAGCCTTCAGGGACTGCATGCCAGTAACCTGAGTTTCCTTAAGGTACCAGTCCTCGCTTTTTCCAGCCAGGATCATGGCTGTGAGGGCACAGAAAGTCAGGCACATGTTTTTCTGTGGACCCATAGACAGCTGAAAGGCAGAACTGTGTGTTTTCTTCTGGCAAGTGCTACTGACTCACTGTGCTACCTCAGGCACATCAGCTGGTGCCAAACTGGGAGTCCTTCAGGCACAAAAGTGAAAAACAGTATTCCCACTGGTTTTAAAGAAACAGCCCACATCAGACTCTACCTATAGGACCCTGTTTAGCAAAGTTGTGCTCTTGACTTCAGCAAAATCAAGTTAAAGCCGATTAACCTCTGACTTCTTCAGCTTTCTCCTCTTAAGATGCAAATAATCTTTGTATTGGTCTTATTGAAGTACTATGTGACTGAAAACATTTCTGCAAGAAAGGCATATGATTCCTAGAAAAAGGTATTGTATATGCATGTCTCTGTATACAGCATTATTTATAAATGCTTTAGCAAGTGGGTAACTTGCTTTGGGCTTTTTCTGAATAGAAGTTTCTATATAAATGCAAATTATTTATTTCTAGCAGTAATATTTGTTTTTCAGGCAAGTTTATTTTCCCTTTGTTTCCTGGCTCTGAACACCCAACAGATTCCACTTCACCTGTATTTTATTCAAAGTTTGTTTCACTTATACCCACAATCTCCTTGTTCTATAGAAGAAATTGCTTTCAATTACACATATATCACAGCACTTAAACATTAGTCTCACTTTCTTGTGGTTAATAATTCACCTTATACTCTAACATCCATCAACATAAAATCAGCATAACAACTTTTATGAATCCCTTTATCATCAACACATTCCAAATACTTATACAATTCACACTACAGATTCACACAGGAACTGGCTTAATAGCCCTTAAAGTTGCTATAATGTTCTCATCCTTTCAATCATAGAATTATTGTGCATGTTTTCAGACAAGACCCTTTTTAGTCATTTTAGGTTATTAGCTCGTATTTCTTTGCACCCCTCAAGCTGGATCTGCATGTCAATAAAGCTGGTGCAAACTGGTGTGAAACCACTGGTTTTTCAGAGTTACTCTACACTTGCACTATTGAATAATTTAATGAAACATACCTGGGCACTCATAACACTTTGTGGGAGAAGGAGACTGGTGGAAGACAGAACAGATGCTCCATTATATTTCTATGGTTCTTCACCAGGTAACAGACTTTCTCTTCTTTAACTTTAAAAGAGATTTTTTGTTCTTTTTTCTTATTCTTTTTCTTACTCACTGACATTTTTCAGCTGTGTGTTGTTGAACAGAGCTAAAGCCATTGTTTTTACCAAGAGATGTTCATTCCTCATGTTTGCTCTCCTCTGAATACAGTTCAGTGGTTCTAAGGTCTGGTCTCCCCATCAGTGACACACACACCCCCCCCCTCCTATTGAAGTCAATGGGAGTCGCATGCACATCTGTCAGGATAATCAAGCCCAAAGTTTAGTATCACCATCAATTTAAGACCTAATTTTATTATTTCCATAGGCCATCTGGGCTTTTTCTGTGTTGGAGTTGTCACAGTGACTTTATCTTCTTATATTTGCTTCTACTTCTGTCTCTCTATTCTGTGTGTAGTATTTTTCCACACCTCACCTCTTCCTGCTCCCCCAAAGCAAACTTTATTCCCATAGTCTGTACAAAAGCCCTAGAAACATCCACAAGTGAGGGGTGATATAGAGACTGCTGAGACTTCTCTTTGTCAGGCAGTTTTGGCTAGTATTCTGCTCTATTTTTAATTAATGGCAATTATTAATTCATTAATTCATACTGCATTAGCACCTCGAAGCTCTATTATGAGCCCCTATTGTGCTTATTAATGTACACCCACATAACAAGCTGTTAACTTCACATTTTGGAGCATTGTATGAATAAAAAATGCAATTACAACTGCGACTATATTAATGGCCTGATCCTTCATCCTTTTACACTGTGTATATGCCAGAATAGCTCAATAGGAGTATAGAGAGACCAATGCATCAATATGCTGGATTCCTAACTATGGTGAATATTAGAGGATGTATTATCACAGAATAAGTGAGTTTTCTACTCCATGTATGCCACAGTGATGGGGTTCCCCAAAAGACATGTACCTTAAATACAGGAATATATCTTCTCCCTGATTGTCTCTTCAGAATACAAATCAATCTACATAGAAATTATCCACTGGAGAACTGCGTTCTGAAGTCTTAAAAGCAACTAGTTACAAATGCATGATGGTGTCAAGCTGTAGCAAGTTTACATATTACTATGCTTTTTGTTGTCCAAATGTTGTCTGTGAATCCTTAAATGCTTGCACAAATTTATTGAATTCATTAAGATAACACTGAAATAATGAAAATAAGCCAGTGTTATTCCTTGCCTAATATCCTATTATGTTATTAGATAATTGGGAACCTAAATTATGTCTCAGGACTGTGTTCATGTTGATTCTTATCCCCTACAGATTAAGAGAATAGTGTCCNTTAAGGAGGTGACAAAACCTAGGGGGAAAAGAGGTTATACCCAGGACTCTTTTAGCTCCAGAAAAACCACACATTTGAGGGACATGTCAGGTCCAAAAATATGTATAATGATTTATCATGGGAAATTGTCTCATTCTGGGGCATAGGGTTAGGGTAGCAGCAAAAATCTTCTTAGAAGGGGATGAGGGTGGCAGTTTGGACAAAAAATAATAACAAGATATTTAAATGTCCATTTCTGGTTGGACACCAGAGGAATGGCAGTTTGAAACAAACACTGAACACTGCTTTGATGCTGTCGTACACTTTTATCCATATATTTGACCTGTACAAATATTTGGCCCTTTCTATTTAGGTTAGATTTACAAATTGCATCTATATACCCAAACTCCATTGTCTAGTAGTAGAATCTTACAGCTATATTTAATCGAAATACCAGACCTACAGAATTCAAATTCCTCTAAAAATAATTGTCCTTCAGAAAGGTTTGAGGATTACTATATTAAAATGTCTAAGATGCCCAAGCACTCTGGCAATAAGAGCCCTAAGAATAACAGAAAAATGACTAAAATTTGCAACATATTCTGGTAAAGTTTAGGATTGAAAGGCTGCATCTTCCAATGGAAAGGATTTTTGCAGGCAGTCACTTCCAAAGTTGAGCTCAAAATTATGTGTTTCGTTAAGAATAAATTGTTTCAATCAACTTGGAACATAATTTGGTCATAATTTGTTCAGTTGGTGGTTCAATCACACCCTTCTTTCTCTGCGCTGCACGGCAATTAAGCTGGAAGGCACAGTGTAAAACTTAGAGGTGAAAAGGTTTTCTCTTCATTGCTCAGCAATGTTTGGCATTGGCCATTTCAATTATTTTTATTTTGTATTGGATTATCCTTATGATGGTGGAAGCTTAGGATAATCTCTCTATAAAGCTGTGCTACTAGTGTAACCTTTAAAAGTGTAATATTCTAATACCCAGCTTGCATTGGTATTGCTATGGTCTGTACTCGTTGGAGAAGAGCACCAAAATCTCTATATTATTATCTGACTCCAGAATTTAATCAGACATAATCTTTTTGATAGTGATGTGATGTCTCAATCATCATCATACCTGGGACCATTGAGACCTCCAGTTACCTTGCAACACCTGGAGGATTTTGCATCCTCCCTCCTTCCTTCTTCCTTCCCTGAAGCCCTAGTCTGAGAAAAAGAAGTGGGATGTACAGCACCACACTGTAGGCCAGAAACATTGCTCAAGATGCTGCTGACACCCTGGGTTCTCCCACCTTTTCTGCCAGGTGAACATCTGAGATTTCTATCCCCAGGTAGGAGATGGGAAATAGACTGCTGCACTTTCAGGCATGCCACAGAAACCACAGCCAACTTCACTCACCCCCTCTTAATAGGTTTTTTTTTCCCCCCTGTTCTTTCCCCCTTTTAGCTACAGCAGTAAGTGCATTAAAGAAGTACATTTAGGTCACTTCAGACCAGAACATTAAAACAAATGCTGATAGTTCAAGGTTAATAGATGCATAAAACAAAAGTAATTCCATGTCAAAGCTGAGATGACAGGTGATTTGACTTGAGACTGCCTTGCAATCACTCTTTTACATGTGCTCTGTACTGAGACTGGCGGAAGGTGTTATGTTTCTGACATTTACTTGTCAGAAAGGTATGACAATAGAAATTGTTTCTATCTCTGCTGGTCCCAGATGTTAACCTTCTAGCTTTATTTTGTAATTGGGGTTCCACGGAGCTTTAACATTTTCTATTGATTCAATAGAAGCGATAACATTTCCAATCATAAGAAGGCATTATAGAAATATCAGGCAATTCACATATCAAAATGTTTGATAGCTGGGCTCACCACATTAATTTCTGTCACCTTTGCTAGGAACCCTTTATCCTCTTTTTAATACTGAAGGACACCTGAGAGTAGTTTCTGTCACTTTTATTGTTCAATAAAGTAGACAAAAGTTTCAATTAACAACCAAGGAGCCTCTAGGAAATTGTGAATGAGAGTATATTTTATTCATTTTACTGTATTTCTTTTTTCTAATGTGCCAGCTGTGACTTCTAAGCCTTGCTTCACATGGGAGAGGGGGGTAAAAGTTGATATAAGCTTATACAGCCTGAGGGCCATATTTTTAAAACAACTTTGTTTTAATTGTGGGAATCAGGTGTTACAAATATTTTGAAAATTCAGCTCTGCTTCTGGCTGCCAATAACTTAAAGACTGACATGACCCTTAAGGTTCAGTTCAGATCAAAAAAAGGAAAAGGGAAGAATGAATACCATATGTGGTATGTATTACATTAGGAATAAGATACAAAGCTGGTATACTCTGTAAGGCAGTGCCTTACACCACACTTTATTTAAAAGCTTGGATTATATTGGAATTTATATTTTTGGCCATTAAAGAGTCAAAGACCAACCTCATAGGTCTCAGTGCCATTTCCATGCCACACATCCTCTCCTGCAGTCAACACTGGTAAGGTCATAGAGGTAGAGGTCATGGCTGGACTGTTAGTTTACCCCCCCAAAAAAGTTCTCTGTAGTAATAATCCTTTCAGGTTTTGGTATAATGACCAACCTTGCTATTAGTCTGAGAGATGCAAATGCCATATCCCTTTCTGGTTACTTGTTCCTTGGATGCATCCCACTGTCATACACCTGTGGCTGAAGCAGAGTGCAATGTCACCCTCTCTCTGCAGCTCTGAGTCCTCCTGCCTTCAATTCCCCCAACATCTCCCCCTCCAAGGTGTCACAGCTGAAGGACAGTGTCAAATACCTGCCAAGCCTGAGTAACCAAGAGAACAGTTTTCATACAGTTTTAGGACCACCTTCATTATGACTTCATTCAAAGGAAAAGCCAGTAAAAAAAGAGCTGATGATTTCCACTTTGGAATCTCTGTTTATTTGTGTTTTTATTTTAAACTCTGAACATATATTCTATGACCAGTATTGGAGCTTAAATCATTTTTTATAAGTTTCCCTGAATGTTATAAAACACCTCAATAGCACTGCTTGCTCCCTCTTTTCCCCCTCATCCCCTGCTTGTGAAAGAAGAGAATTTATATAAAATTTCAATTAATCTAAAAGCTATCAATGTATAAAACAGGATAACCATTCCAGAAAGTAATAAACACAGTACAATAGACATCAGTGTCATGCAAACAATTTTTAAATTTCAGAAAGAAACACTCCTTACCACTGTATAAACTGCCTGTCACAGTGATTGTATAGCGTAAGATCTGCATCTGGTCCTAGTTGTTTTATTTTTCCTTCATTCCCAGGACATACAAGTGCTGTGAAAAAGAAGTCTTGCCTCATGTTGAGAAGCCAAATGGCCTTTGTTTTCCACACTTTTTTCCTCTTTCTATGCAGAGGCTCAGTCTAGTTATGTGTCAAGGGAGCTTTAGAATTACATGGTTACCACACAACAACCAACACCCTCTCTGTGTCCAGCACCATGAGGATTTTGACCAAAGGACTCTCTTTCTTCAAATTTTTTCTTCCCCATCAGACACAACTGTGAACTATCAGTTTCCTGACACAGTGCTTCCTCTCTCACAAACCAAAACTGATGGGTACAGTTTGTGGTTAGGTGCAGGCAAAGCCCTGAGGGTGAGGGGGTACCTGTCACTGCCACAACTCTGTGCCTAGGAACACACCATATAACTTCATGTCACAAATGATGGGGTAAGATTTGGGTCATTTCAATGTGACTGATGGTTTCTAGATTATATGGGGATTTGGAAATTCTTCCAGTAATTTTAAAGAATGAATGAGTTCAAACTGCTAAACAAGACATTAAAAAGATTTATTCATGATATAATTATAAGTCTAATTTCAGATTTAAAAGACACCATTTGCTTGGAATTTTTTACCTCTTTGTTCCAAGAAACATTCAATCCAAAAATAGCGTGTGCAGCATTTTATGAATAACAGTGAAAATATTACATGAAAAAAACCAAAAACTAAGAATAAACAAGAATATATTTTCATTTAATCTTTTTCCCTTTACCTGTAGGAAGATTTTAATAGAGAAAATCTCACATTTCACAGTCTTTCAGATGATATCTTTCTTTTGTAAAAGTGGTAAATGAAACCAAAATTACCTATTGCGATTACAGTTGCTGTTGAAACTCAGTCTTACTTCTTGATGAGGAACAATCCCCAAAGGAGGAAAATTAACAAGGGATTCACTGTTTTTTTCTAATGAGCATTTCCAAGGATGTTCTTCTCAACAGAAGATGCAGGATCCAGTTTTGTTACACATTGATCTTATTATATATTTTCAGGTGACTCAAACATGCAGTCACATCAGACTTAAGGTGTTGTTCCTCCTCTGTGATTCTGTCTATTCAGGGTGCCCTGAGAAGCACAGAGACATCACAGTGAAGGTAATAGTAGCAATGAAAGGACCATCTTTGATGGCAGATCTCAACATTTTCTTTCCATCGAACTTTCTGGTGTCAAAATACCCTTTCAGTATCAACTGTAATGTTCAAAAAAGATAGCCATCCTTTGATCCTAATTGTCAATATAGCAATTATAATTGCTTGTCATATAAGATATGAGGCCAGGATTTTAATTTTTTTAAAACAGTTTGTTGTGCTTCCTCAGCCCCTCCTTAC
>VXBX01007021.1:11053-53237 GCA_013400415.1 Scytalopus superciliaris | reverse complement strand
AAAAAAAAATCCAAAACCAAACAAACAAAAAAAAAAGAAAACGGAAAGAAAAAGAAAAGGATCGTTTGAATTTTGTTGTGCCCTTGCTATTCTTGTCCTGATTTACTCAGTAATTTCCTGTGTTCAGGACACAAGCAGCTCAGCTGGGTCTCTTCCTTTGATTTAAGCAGTGGCCAAAAGTTACTTTTCACGATTATTATACATTGAAAAAACCCCAAAAACAACAAAAAAAAATCCCTTGTGAGTTATTCTTACCTTGTAGCATCCAGTCCCTCGCGGATATACAAGAGCTCAGATTTCTTAATTTTCCAGATACACTAGAAAAATCTCTTCTTTTTTTTTCTGTATCAAAAAGCTGTTGAGGAAGAAAGATTTCAGAAAACAAAACCAATCCTTTAATTTATGTTACACTGCTAAACTTAAAGAGTACACAGCTGGAACCATGGATTACACACTATGCAGATTCACACAAACCCATCTACAACCCTGTTACATGTCTGAAAAAAGTGCAGGTCACAACCCAGTCTCCAAGGTTTCATCTTTCCACAACTGCTCTAAAATGCAGAGGTGGTGAAGGACTCTCCTTCAGAAGCTGGTGCTCAAAGTGTTCTGACCCCTTATGTAGCTTTAGGGATTGGAATGAGGTGTCTTAGTTAAACACCAGTGGCTTTTGTTTCCTTTAACGTTGGTGAAGGAAGAGAGGCAGCAATTCTGGAGAATGATTGTCTTTGGGAGTCACATCCATCACTGAGTGTCTTGAGAAGGGGCCTCAAGGTGGAAAGTCTTCTGGAGACCCCTCAGTTAAACACCAGAAGTGGGATGTGATCTACTTGTGCCTCATAATATTGAAATGCAGGTGTGCAGCTCTGGACAGCCAGCCCATGTGATTATGAACCCTGGACATGAGGAAGACTTCCCAGCAGACAATGCTGCGAGGGAGCAATGTCTCTGATTCCAAACAGCTTGTCTCAAGAGAGAGGGGAGTACATGGATCAAACCTCTCTCTTTATCATCCAGGTTTCTAGTTGCAAATAATGGGATTTAGGAAACAGAAGTGTGATGAGGCAGAACTAAATAGTCTTTGTGAAGCATTATTGAGGAAGAACGTTGCTGCAAGTAGTCACTAAATGGGAGAGATTAACAGCAGAGAGCTGTAGTTCCCAGTGCAGTGCTTTTCCTTCAAATTTGTGAGTCTAAGGAGGGTGTTGCAATACTGCCTTCTCCTCTTGTGCACTACACAGGTGGCATTTTGTCCAGACTACTGGGGGTACAGCATCTTTAACAGTGCTTAGGAGTGCTACCCCCATCACTTAACTTGGAGGATTGGAATGTGTAAAACACCAAGGCAAACAGTCGAAATAATTTAGGAAAGGATAGAAGATAAAAAAGTCAATCACTATCTGACCTGGGCAGGGCCTGACTTCTATGGACTAGTGAAACTGCTGGAGAAATCCTAATACTCAGAAATGTCTCTGGTCTTATTTTCACTCTACAACCAGCAGACTTGCAGCTACAAATGAAGGGGAAGGTGAAATTGTGGACATGATACACTGTGATCTAAGATCATTATAACTAAGAACCTCA
This sequence comes from Scytalopus superciliaris, assembly GCA_013400415.1. Classification (NCBI taxonomy): domain Eukaryota; kingdom Metazoa; phylum Chordata; class Aves; order Passeriformes; family Rhinocryptidae; genus Scytalopus; species Scytalopus superciliaris. Next base: position 51,653 of record VXBX01007021.1, on the reverse strand, counting down.
GAAATCCTTGAAAGAGAAAAGAATCCTCTATGGGCCTATTATTATGCCTGCTCCTTTTGTTTACCTCTTTTTGAACTTCCTCTTTTTTTCAACTGACATTACATATCACAAGCCTCTCCAACCTGTGACTGACCTTTCAAGTTAGAAAGTGGATAAAACAAACTACTGAAAAAGTACTAATTAAAGATGTAGATAGGAGAGACAAATACAAGAGAGCTTGGTTGGTTTTGGTTTTTTTGGGGGTGTTTTTTTGTTTTGTTGGTTGGTTTTGTTTGTTTGTTTTGTTTTGTTTTTTTTATCTATACATGTATATCTATAGCTCCAAAGCCACTCAGTTGTGAAAGGTTCTGAGCAGTAGAAGAAAAGAAAGTGTCTGGATTTTGCTCTGTGCATCCTATGTGGTCTTCTGCAGCTCAATACTAGGGATAGCTCTTAATGATGAAAATGAGGTTGCATTAATTTCACTCTGGGATCAACCAGGGGAAGGACACAGCATATTAGTCGTCAGGGCTGGGTTCTCTTTTATATTCATCCGCATGCATTAACCTTCATCTTATTTGTTGAGTTAGGTTGCTTTTTGTATATCATGAATAATTTCATTAAGCATTAAAATTTACCCACACTGTATCTTTGGGTATTTTTATTTTTAAAATATTTACAATTTGTAATGCATAATAAATATGTAGTAGGCTGGGTATGATTTCTCAGGGTTTACCATTATCTAAGCCTGTCATGTCCTATAACCTTTCTTGGTTTATACAATATGCAGTGCCTTAATGTAGTGTCAGTGCTGTTATCATGGGTTGATGGCAAAAGGACAGCCATCTTGACACTCTCCACTCACTAATCACTTCTATTTTGATTTGATTAGCATATAAATGGTTCTGGATTTATGCAATATCAGTGAAAATGTGTTAAAAATACTTGTCAGTGTCCTTATTTTGAGGGTTAGAGTGATAAAATCTTGGAGGGCGGAAGTTCTGGTTGCATACAATGACGGATTTCGGGCGTTCAAAAAAAAGTAATGATGCACAGATGATTTTAGTGAGGAGTCAGTAGTGCACTTTTTAATGCTATGAGCTTGTTTGTGGTTTGGTTTTTTTTAAAGGAATTGCCTTTGATTCTAGAAAGGAGGCAAGGCAAGAATGGCTGGGGTGATTTATACATTTAAAAGAATGAGTGTGAATTGCATAGTGTCAAAATAAGAAGCTGGATCCAAATCCCCAAAATTTTTGAATCAGAAGAATATTAGCAAGCCAGTACAAGTGGAACCTCACAGTAACAACATACCAAAGTCTACTCTAAAAACAGCAACAGTGTAGGAGAGAACACTGATATGTTCATCAGGCACTTAGCAGGGTTTTAATCCCATGATGTATGAAGAGGAATAATCTTGCTGAAAACAATTTGACTGCAAATTCAGTAACCTTAAACACATTGTTGAAAAAGTATTGAAGTGTACTTCATCCTATCATCTTTAGTTTACATGTTGAAACACTTTTTGCAATAAAAATAAGAAAGGAATAATTTTATTTTATGAAACAATCTTGCACCATATTATGTTGGGAACACATGCTGGAGATACTTTCTTACCTAACATGACTTTAAAAAGTTGTTTGGATTATTATGTTTTTGGAATTTTTTTTTTAAGAAATGGCAGAAAAAACAAAAAGGAATTTTTTCCTGGAGTAACTTCTAACTAATAGCTAATACCTGGGAATGTGAAATATGTAGTGAATTTAGGATAAAGTAGTGATGAATTGGAAGACTGTAATTGCCAGGAAAGAAGAAAGAGAACACAGGGTGAAAATGAAACAGTGAGTTTAGGAGAGACTCCAGCAGCTCTGAAGTTTAGTGGAGAAGATCATTACAAGAAAGAATAGGATTCAGGAGAAGAGCTCATGCAGAAAAAAAATAGAGTACTAATGGGGCTAATTATAAAGAGGCAAATAACTTCAAGGAGAATAACCAAAATCTAGAAGAATTCAACAAAGGAAACAAAATGGTGGAGTGAGCAGACATTGAAGGTCAGATTCAATTTGCAGATGAAAATGCCTATATCTAGGTATCTGCACACAGACGTTTTCACACAAGCTAAATTTTTGGACACTCAATACACTCATCATTTGGATGATACTCTCAGGTGCAGGATGTGGCTCTTACAGGTGATCCTGTGCAAGGGTAACGGAAGTAACAGAATCTTTAAGTAAATAGAATTGGACCCCTACGGTTATTACGGGACTTGACACATGGTCCACTGGAAGACACTGTATTTGTTTGTGTGCCTTAATCTACAAAAGGAAATTCACACTGATGATCTTCATGAAATAAACAGAAGACATCTGTAAAAAAAGAAGCAGCACTAGAGGTGGTAGAAGTGAAACTGCAATAGGAAGATTTAGGTGGGACAAGTTAATTCTTCAGTTAATGATTGAGTGGCTGGTGAAATACCTGGATTGTGGTGGATGGTTTGGAAATTTTTATGGAAGGTTTGGAGAATATTGGAAATGATATTAGCATACTTGATCTTTCTTAAATTAAACAGTATAATAGATATTCTCTCTAGATACTTCCACACCTGTGTTTACACGTTGTCTTGGATTCAAAAAAGCCCAAACCAAACCAAATCAACCAACAAATCCAACAAATAAAAAGCCCCCAGGAACCCACACCCCCAAAAATATCAAAACAACCCACCCCTAAAAACAAATTGAAAACAAAACAAAACAAACAAACAAAAAATCAACCAAAAACTAAAACCACAAAAAAAAAAACCCCACACCACAACTACCTTCTTCCTCTATATGAAAAGTTTTGGGGAAAAAATAAAAAGTACTCAGAAATGTTAGAATGTTTTGTTTTGACATTTTCAGTCAAAACAAAACACTTCCAGATTCCCAGATCAAAATATTTAATTTTGGTGTGTTAAATTAAATGAAAATGTTTCATTTGGAGTCAGTTCAATAGTGAACCGCATCTGGTTACAGTACTGTGGTGCCTTATGGGAACTGGAATTGGAGTGCCAAATGCCCTCCATCCTCCATATAAAGCATGATTCTTTACTGGACTATATCTTTCATGATGCCTGATCATAATATGTTTCCCATAATATATACTATAAGCTGAAGTCAAGATCACAGACCCTCTGTTAGTGATACGGTTCAGCCCAGCAACCCAATTTATTTATGAGAAGCTCTACACTTCTAAAGTAAAAACAGTACATAAAAAATGACAAGAAAACCCCAAACTCAATAGAAAAAGTTACTTCCATTTTTCTTTTCACAGAAACTACAGTGAAGCAGACCTAATTTTAAAAATAATTTCTTACAGCAAATCATGGGGGGAAAAAAAGAAAAAAGAAAAGCTATTTTCAAAAACTACAGGTAGTTTTAGGTATTGTTGATACCACTGAACCAGTTCTGTTCGTGACATCAGTGAAGACCAGCATTTTCTTTTTTTTTATTTTATTTCAGACTTTCAGGGTCTTTTTGACCCCTTCTTTGTCTGCCTAACAGACAGACTGCCAGAAGCAAAATGAAAGAAAAACAAGTAACTGCCAGAGCTCCTTTATGCATTCACTGACTTGTGCACAGAATCCCACAGCTGAGGTCTCCAAAGGGATACCTAAATCCATGTGAAAACCTGGACCTCAGTCTATTAAAGACTCGTTTAGCATAGATCTGCCACCTTCACTCATTACTTTCTGCCTCAGGACCTGGAGGGAGTTTTGTTGTCAATGTGTGCTAACATCTGGACCTGACTAATTGACATTAGGGTAGGAAGTGACAAACAAACACAACTACAGCATCTCAGAATATTCATTGCAAATAATTTATGCAACTAATTTAGCCCCCCTCCTTTTCTTTTTCCGTTTGAGGAATCTGCAAGGGTGGAATTGTGACCTTTATGGATTAGTGTCTTTGCACTTGCTCATTGAGCAGTTTGTGTGAACAATTCTGAGCCTATGGATTTCTTGCAAGCTGCTGGCTATGAATGTCCACTAATCCTGATTCACTGTTCATGCCATATGATTGGTCACCTTTGCCACCCTCTTTTTTATTTTTTTTCCCCTTCCCCTGCTTGTTGTCTAATTGGTTGACCCCAGTGTTATAAATAGCAGGGAAAACTGAATGAATCACAGAGGCTTTGTGTCTGTGGGAAAAGGGGGGGTTGAAACAGCAGGAAATAAATTGGTGTAGGGATTTTAGAACATTATTTTCTGAGATACATAGATTTAAGCTGTAAAAAGAGTTCTGTTCCTTCCCCACCTGACAGAAAGAGATAGACAGCTCTTAAGCATGCCTTACATCCAATTCTTTCCCGTCACATTCCTCCAAAGCTATCACATGTATAGGCAATGCTGTTGGGAGACATTTTGTTCCTAGTCATTATGCAGGCAGTAGGCTCTTTTGGAACCTACTATACCTCTTACTATGCACATGTATCCCACCTTGCATTAGAAGATCCTGACCTCAGCTGAAATTTCCTCCTGTTTCAGTGACAAATTGAAAAAAGAAAACCAACAGATAAGCTAGTTCCTCTGAAATCATGCTTGTTTGCTTCTCACCAATATGCTCCGATTCATAAACAAAAACCTCCTCCTAGTTCTTAAGTAAACACAAATAGACTGAAAATTTATATAATATATTATATATGTGCATATACACACATATATACAAAAATATAAATAACAAAAAACTGATATATCTTCATAACAAGTAAGTGGAAGTATGTAAATATAATCTGAACAAACTCTTGTTTAAAGTTCTATTTGACCAAATACATTTCAAGGGAAAAAAAAAAAATTTCCTCCTTTGCTCAGTTTTAATGAGGATATGAAAGCACTGGAGCCTGTGTGACTCAAGTCTATAAAACCAGTGAAGAATAAGGACTGTCAGCTATTACCAGCTTGCTGTAGGCCCAGATGAACCAGTGGTCTACAGGGAAAAGACAAGAGAGTTTATTACCTATCCCCTGAGCCATCCACTCTTCCCTAGGGAAGCTTTTTGACATCAGGGGCTTAACTGAAACATATGAATTAGAGTGGAAATTGAAAGTATTCAAATATAAATTAATTTATACCCAAGGGTTATTCATGCCAACTAGCAATAAATATGCTGGAAGTAAAAAAGGCTAATTTGAATGAATATGAGTGGGCAAAAAGCAATCAAGGGCAAGAAAGAGGCATATGCAAAGTATAAAACATCATATAGAGCAGACAGAACTGAAAAGATTACAGTAGAAAATTAATGTTAAAAAAAAAAAAAAGGAATCTTGTGATTGTGGGAACCATTTTTTCTGCTAAATTGACATTGCCAAGCCTACCTCATTCTTCTGCAACCTAAAAGAACTGGACATAGACATGTCAAAAATAGAACTAAGGTTTCACCCAAGATTCTTGTGGACATTGCTCTACGACGTTAAGTTGGAAAAAGTGGCCTTTTAGGCTTTGTTGCTGGTTGTGAGGTGAAAGAGTGATTGATGCCAGGATAGGAATGAGAAAGGCTGTTGAGAGACAATGTTGAGAGAAAAAAAAAAAAGGATCTAAAAAGGGGTTACTAGAAATTCCTGTCAATTACCTTCACTGGTCCTGTAAAAGTCTAACTGACATCCCATCTGATGACTTTTTTGCACAAGCATAAGTGTATCACTGGACATGTCTTGTTTATAAGGTCAAGAGAGACCACCAATGCCTCTGCTGAAGATCTGCCCATAGAGGTTCATCCTTAACTGTTTCTGAGTCCTAGGTCAGATGGCAGATTATTTACAATGACAAAAATGTGCAATTTCTGTGATTGCACGGGGGCAAAGGAAGATGCAGTTTTTATCACTTTGCCTGGTTTCATCCCAGAGTAGTTACTTGCTTTCATGAGTAGTAAATTTTTACTTACAAGACAGAAGAAGAAAAAAGAATAATAATGGGAAATTGAATTGGAGTTGAGGAAGGATGTGGAGAGAGGCTAGGGCTAAAATAAAAACTATTTTGCCTTTACTAGGATAAATCATCTATGACCTTGAATGAGCTGAAGGGCTGAATGATACCTTTTTTTTCACTGCCCTTTAAAAACAGCATCGGAAAATGTTTCTATTCATATCAGTTAGTATTTTAAGAAAACACAACTGCTATGTTTTGGGCCTAGACTACTTGTCTGTGTCTGATTAATTAACCTAGAGGCTTTCCCAATATTCCCCACAGATTTTGTCCCTGTCTTTGATTAATTTAATTAAAGATCGCCAGCCTTTCCTTACCCAAGGGGCACCATGCCTAACATGAGGAATAAAAAAAAATTTTGAAGAAGTAATAGGAACAGCTGAGGAACACAAAAAAGCAGAGTAATTTTCCTGTGTTTTGGAGATGGTTTTTGAATAATCTGCTGATCTGCTGTGGAACCCAAGTGTCCCGTATTTGAGCAGATGTGCAGTTACACATAAACACAGAATGAGGAAACCAAAACAAGTTAGCAAGAAATGTCTGGATTTGCAGCCAAAACGTCATTGTTAATTGCTGTACTTCTAGCATAATTTCAACATATGAAATCCTAGCTTTTTCTACAGGTTCAGACACTGGCCAGAATTTGACAATCTGTTCACATGAGGATCTGCTCCAATTCACACTGGAGAGGACTCTCTAGGAAATATTATTTTACTGTATGCCCCTTGAACTAAATCAGAAGACCTGTGATTAACTCCTGGTGCTGCTTCTCTCCTACTACATGACTTTGGTTAACTCTTATTCCCTTTCTCTGTGTCGTCTTTTCACCAACTGTCCCCTTCTTTACTCAGATTTTCCCTTATGATGTCTCTGTGAAAACTGCCCTCTCATACTGTGGGCCTTTTTCTTGCTTGAGGAGTGTTCTGAGTTACTGCTTCATGGTTTCCAGACTCTTCATCATTCAGGGATTACATGCATTGTAACATTTGGTCCATGGCAGCACAACTGATGCTCTGAAGGAGACAACACAAGAGCTGCAACTTCTGCTCTTATCTAAACAACAGTAGAAAGTGAACTAGGAAGTTAAGGTGCAAAAATCTCCAAAAATGATTGTGTTTTCAAAGATAACAAAATGGCAACTCCATTTTTTCCTCATGTTCCCAGTTTATTCATAATCCTTGGAAAGTATTCTTGTATCACCCAGGACACTGTTGTTGACTGTGCTGTGGAGGCCAAATCTGACTCTGGCTGTGGTTTCCAACTCCAGTGACACCACAAACGGTGTCTGACATGCACAGACTGGCAGAAGTTTGGAGACCTCTTAAGATGCCTGACACACTCTGCTGTGTTTGGCTTTCATTAGTACTTTACTTTCATCCTTATTTTCTTCCCCTCCCCTCCTTGCTTTCCCCCTCTGTTTTCAGAGAAGCAAATGCTGACAGAATGAAAGCAAATTGCTCAAAGTCTATTTGAACACAGCACATTAATTTTAGGATTGTTCGCTACGTGTTTACATGTCTGGCTTTCTTTGGAGGGCTTGAGCTGCGCAGCAAATGAGTCCAGACACATTTTTATTCGGTTCTCCCTCTGTTTCCTGCCAGGAGGCTCAGGGTAGCTGAGGATTCATCCTGTGCATACCACCCCAGCCCAGCTTTACATCCATTTCAGCTGCCTCCTGTATCAGCCCACCTGCACCTGTGTTTTCCTGGTTTTGGAGAACAGTGTGAGTATAGTCAGCCAACTGCTGGCACTGAGGATGTCACAATTTCCTTAGTCTTAATCAATAAGAATGCTTTTTTTGTCTTTGCCTTGTTCCTGCAGCTTAGCTCTGCAGGGCAGCTGCTCACAGAGTGCTTGCACCTCCTTTGGTTACCCTGCCATATAAATGGGTCCTGCTTTTTCCTCTTGCCTTCCAGGAAGTTGGGGTAAAGAAGATGCTCTGAAAACAGGTGCAATATACCATCTCTATGGAGTGAACACAAAGAGAGAAATGAGCTATAAGACATCCCATACCCTTGGTTTATGGAGCTAAATTCAATATACTCACTACCTTCTAATTCCCTGCACATTTTCCAGGTATGCTTTGCACCTTTAAGGAGACTACTTTCAAAAAGGCTTTCTTTCACTGCTATTCTTTGCTTTTACCCTTTTGAAATGTGAGAAGTAAAAGAAGGATTCCCAGTTTCTCCTTTTATTTTTGTGAAGATATTATTGCATAAACTTGGAGATGCACTCTGAAAAGAAAACCAGCATTGCTGACAAATTCAGCTGTGAAAACATTTCTGGGTAGCTCCTGTAGTCCTGTGGAAACCCTGTTCTATTCCCTACTGGCACATGCCACTCCTTTGTGCCCCTGACCAACTTTGGATACATCCCTGTAGCCAAACTGTTTCAAGAGAAAAACAGAGTATTAGGCCAACTGTAAAATTCAGAGCAGTTGTCTTTCTCTACTAACTTCAGTAACAGCAGCAGGGATAAAGAAACGAGAACACTCTGCCCTGCCTTTCCCTCCCTTCTCTATTCCCACCCTTCCCCTCATATATCCCTGTCAGCTGAAATAGAGGACAAATCTGTCATTAAATATCTGTAAATGCTCATCTACTTGATGGCAGCTGTTTTCTAACTGTATTGGGAAGCAGAGAACAGATGCTTGCAGGAGCTATAGCACTTTTCTGGGTTTTGGTTAGACTTTGTTGTTTGGTTTTCATTTGTGTTTTTTGTGGGTTTTGGGGTTTGGGTTTGTTTGTTTTTTGGGTTTTTTTTTTTTTTTTTTTTGGTTTTTTTTTTTTTTTTGGTTTTTTTTTTTTTTTTGGTTTTTTTTTTTTTTTTGGTTTTTTTTTTTTTTTTGGTTTTTTTTTTTTTTTTGGTTTTTTTTTTGGCCCCCCCCCCCCCCATTCTCTCAACAGTATCCCTCCTTGCTCTTTATTCAGCAGGAAATAGAAAGCGAGAGCAGACTTTGGTGTAACATGCTGCTCTTTACACAGTAGTCTTCTCCTCCCAAGAAGACTCTAGAGCCAGTAATCATTGCTTTTTGCTTTAATAAGTGTTAACTAACCAACTGGCCATTACCACAAGGTAATGACAAATTAGGTAAAGGGGAGGAGTTGGTATTATTGACATGGTACCATGGTTTGCAGTGAATTTCAAGAAACAGATTCTGTCATACAACTTATAATTAAATTTAACTAATCAGTCCCATAATTTCTCCTATTAGTTTTAGCTAGACTAGAAAAGGTCAATGCCCTGGCAAGCAATGATTCGCAAATAACAGGTGCAGCCAGTTTCTATTATACTACCATGGGACACTGCTCTGTCACTTTTATTTACTGAATCAATCCACCAATGTCCAGCAGGAGAACAACAGTTAAATGGCCATTAATTGTAAGCTGATGTGCAGATGAAACAAATCTCCAAAGGGACAGTAAACCTTTGTTCTTTAGTCTCCTCCAGCTCACACAATGGGATTAGCAGCAAATCACTCAATGCTTCATATTCTTATTAAAAATTTACCATACTGGTCATCCCAGGTGACTCACATCCAATCAGGGCATAATTTTTTTTTTATTTATTTTTCTTTTTAGTTTTTCAGTGCAGCTATTTAAGACATTCATGCGTAAGCATAGCAATTAACACATAAAAGCCAGTAATGTGTCTGATGTATCTCTGATTATCTCATTTGGTGTTTCAGAGGTAGGAATTTTTGCATTAGAAAAATCTTTCAGAAACTAAATTTTATCTCCTTTTATTGCAGGCTTTATTTGTTTAGTTTCATTCATATTGTGCTTCCTGAAACACAGTTTTAAGGGTGCACACTCAGCCTTCAGAAACAGGAGTGACAGAATTGATGGAAGCTGATGCAATGGCAGTTCAAACGCCTTTCAGAAATCTCCCCAAAGCAGAGGCCTTTCACTCATCCTGTGCATCCTAGACAAGTTAATGATTTTATAAGATGACCAAAGTCTTGGAGGGTTTTGGATTGAGCCTTGTAAGTCCGGTCTAGTGCATTGAATGGATGCAGCGACAACCCTCACAAATGGAAACTGAGAATTAATGAGATGAAACCCTCCCCTCCTCCACTTCCTGGGCTAGAACAGAAAGAAGGAAATAGAAACTATGGTACATGGGACCTCAGGGGCTTTATTTAATTATCCTTATTGAGACAGTTACATTTGCAAAACAAGAAAAGCTGCCTATCTGAGTGTGGCAGGCACCACTGACAAACACAATATATCAAAGCAGAAAGAGCAACCTCATAACATACTATATTTCTAGGTAACCTCACAGCTGAAACAATCAGCTAAATTCCCCATCTCCCTCACCTAGTGTATCATCCCTAATGATGCTTGTTTCTTCAGCAAGCTTTCCAAAGAGAAGCATTTTGAATTAGGCCCTCATTCAAAGCTCAGTGTAATCAGGAAAACTAGCACCAGTATATTAACCCAAAACTAATATGTGTGCTGAGAAATCACCTTCTTCTTCGTGCCCTTTCTCCTATTTTTGCATCCACAACTCTGTGAAAAGACCTTGTGTTACGTTTATTATAACCACTACCACTGTTTTACTGGAAACATCCCTTTTCTAATGCATGATCTGTATTAATAAACTTCATATCTTTTTGAATTAAAGCACTCGCTATTTAATTAGATATAAATTCTCTTTCATGTTTACACAGTAATCTCTGAAAATCTGTGATATCTCAAAATACTCTTTCCACAATCTTTAATTTGAAGATTGACAGTAACTCTTCAGTTTGGTCTGGTTTTAGAAATCTACTTCTTGAGGACTTTCCAGGTCAGAGAAAACTCCATCACCACTCATTCAAGCTGAACGTTTCTTTCATTTTGCTACAGCTGGCTGTTGACTCTTTCTACATGCTCTCCAAAGTCATCTGTTTAGAGTCATCTGTGTCCCTTGTGAAAATGTGAATCCATGAAGAGTCCACCTACATGCATCCCCCGTGTTTTGCTGTTGATGGTTGCTATTGTTAGGTTCTTATGCTCTTAATTCTTTCACTGTATGATTTATTGATATTACAGAATGTCACCGGTTTGAAATGATGTGATGTCACTTAAGAGTATATCCCAAAGTCTGGCTCTAAGTATCAGCAACCAGGTGGAGAAAAAGAGCAGAATACATTTCTATATCTCTTCTTTCACCTATCTCTGACTTCCTGTGAAATGGGAAAGGAAATATATCTCTACCTCTCAAGTGTACTGTGAGAAATGCACAATATTTTAATGATAAACCCACAAGCACCCAGGAGAGTTAAAAATCTGATTTAGAAATAATTTTTTCCTACTTATTTCAATTATTTTAATTGGATAATTAAGAGGTTGATATATTCTTAGCAAGCCATTTTTGTCTAGTCGCCCAACAACTTTTCAAACAACATTGAAAGACAGCTTACGTTTCCACAAAAACATAAACACATATTTACACTTTGGGAAAGCAAGACCTAAACCTTGCAGTGAAATGAATCTGAATTAGAAAGTGGATGTTACTAAGAATCTTTCTGGGCTGCAAGCACATATCACTAGGCCATGTGGAACTTCTCATCATCTAACACATCCAAGTCATTCTCCCCAGCGCTGCTCTCAATTCATTCTCTGTCCAGCCTGTGTTTGTGCTTGCTGTCCACATTCAGCACCTGGAACTTGGCCTTGTTGAACTTCATGAAGTTGTCACAGTACAAAGTCTCAAGACTATTCAGATTCCTGTTTATAGGCTCCCTTCCCTCCAGGGGGTGACCACACCACTGATCTTGGTGTTATCAAGCTCACTGAGGGTGCCCTCACCCTCACTGTCCATGTTATCAACAAAAACTTTAAACAACACTGGTCCCAATATCAACCTAAATAGTAGAAATTAATATATTTGTCCTGCCAAAAAGGAGACATCATCTGACTAAACAAATCCATGAGTTTCAGAAGACCCCTTTTCATCTAATTAATTGTAGGCAGCAACAGAGACCTTTATTTGACTTAATAATCCTGTGACTTCTCTCTGGTCACAGAGGAGAAAGGTGTTCTCCTATTGTATGATTCATCTCATTTCAAAGCAGCAGTCTAAATTATGTCTCAAAAAAATCTAAATTGCTTCAAGAAGGGTCCATTAATGTTCATGGATTATAAGCAGAGCCTTTTTGAGACTTTCTGAGGGGTATCCAAGCTGAAAGCTTTTTGGCTACATGAAAACCCTAGCAGTTGCTAAGTTTAATTGTTTTCCAACCTAGGATGTTCCATCATAATGTCTGAAGTTCCTGATGGAGGCTGGGGCCCCATGAATTTCTCCTCTCTTAAGTATCGAGGATACAATTGTCCTTGAAACATATTACAACCACAGCAGAAATAATGGCACATTTTTTAGCATAGTGTTTCCATGACCAACACATAGAGTAGCTTGAACATTAGCTTGGCAGTGGGACACATGGGTATGTTCCCTCAATCTGTAATAAATTTTCCAAGTGACCTTAGGAGAATCATCTAGACTCCCTTTGTCTCCTATCTCCCCCTATGAAACAGAATTATCAGTCTGATCTACTAAGGCAACTATAAGGTTAATAACAATGATAAATATAGATCTGCATAAGTATTATTTTCTTTGGTTGATTTTCTTTTGTTATATGTCAATTTGTTAAATAGAACTTCAGAAATCATGCTACTGATCATAAATATTTTTATGACAGCTCATAAACTTAAGTAGAACTTAAATTAGAAAACAATAATTATGATTAATTATAATTTCTTTTTTACTTCATTGCTAATTTCCACTCTTCCATAACTGTATGTAGTGCTTTGCTAAGTCACAAGAAAGCCAGACCTCTGCTCTCTGGCAGTTCCCTTCTGAATTGGACAGATAACATGACAAATAATTACTTTCTAACAACAACTTTTTCTCATGGGCATCTCTTTGTATTTTTCAGTACTGGCACCCATTAAGAAGTGAGGCATAGATGTTCTTTAAAGCTTGGATCACATAAAGCAGCTAAGACAGGTTTGGGAGGATCCTCTGCTCTTGGAAATTCTTGTGTCATTGTCACACACAGTACATGAAACATCCATCAACTTCACATCAGAAACAATATTCTCCTCCTTTGAAAAGCTAGTCCTAAGGGTTTGCAGCATGTGTCCCAGAAGACTAATGATGAGTGCTGGTTTTTGATTGATAGAAACTATCTTTTTTTCTTGAAATCATACATGACCAGACACAAAGGCACAAAAAAAATCCATCACTGTTTAGTCAGGGAGGGGGAGAAAACAGGGGTACTCAGTACAGCAGGGGTGGTCATACTTTGCCCAAACAATTTGAGGACTGTATTGGTAAGTTGCCAAGAGCCGAAGGGCTGCATTGAATTTGCATTAAATGGAGCAGATGGCATCAGCTGCCCTCAACTTTAATGTTGAAATGTGGCCTACAGAGCAAATCTGTACAAAACTTTTCTAATTAAATCTGAAACAACATGCCTCATCTATTTCCCAGTAGCACAGCCTTTCTGGTGGCATTTCTGCAGTTCTGCTTCTAGCCCCAGTCAAGGGAGACAATGGAAGAACTGCAAAGAAATGAAAAATAAGAACACACAGAACAAATGTTTTTTAGAAGCACCAGATGAGAATGAGCAGACTAGAATTAATCTCCATTATCTTTACAAGTTAGCATTCTTTGTATAAAAGGTGTGCTATTTTATTTATTAAATGTGAACTTCTGGAAAACCAATCAGTGGTACCAATGAAGCCTGGTCAGAGGGGTAAGCCATATTTCAAATCAACTTTAGCATTCATTAGATAAACTTGCAGAAGCCAGATAAGGCTAACACTTTCAAATTTGCCTGTTTTGCCATACATAAAATGAAATAATTTGCAATAGTCAATAAACCATGCTTTAGCTGTATTCATACACTTCATTGACGGACTGTGTGAATATTTCCCACAAGAATTAAACAGATGACACCATAAATAATTCCATTACACCAACAATTTCTGACAACAGCTGTTAATCTACTCTTCACAGTGAAACTCAATAGCAGGTAATGGTGTTTAGCAGTTACGAAACCTATCTACTTTTATTTCCTGGGAACAACTTTTCAAAATGTTTACTTTTCTGATTTATTTAATTGTCCAGTACCTTAGCTGAAGATATCCTTTCCCTATCCCTGCTTCTTATAAGAAAAGAGGAGATAAAGTTATGTTGTCTTATTATTTTTAATTATTATCATGCATATATGAAATAATAATTTACTTGAATTTTAACGGTCAGGACCAGACATCTGCATATGGTGAGATTATATGCAAACATATATTTTGAAAATAAAATTAGTCTAAATGAATAACTAAGGCAAAGTAAAATCTCTTTTCATTCAATGCCTTTCTGCAGGAACATTTGAGCCAAATTTTCCCTTGGTAGAATTGCACTAACATCAGGATTAAATAAGGCCATTTTTTGTTTCCTCTGTGGAACAGACAGGGAGAATATGTGTCTTTTTTAGTTTATAAATAAGTGGTCAATAAGGTAATTGAGTGAGGAAAGAAGAAAAAAGGTTGTGAATAACTAAAATTGATTTTTACACATAGATCCCTGAAACAGCATTAACTATTTGAGAACTGCAGTTTATTTCTATCTTAAGTTACCTCATCTACTGCACAGTAATAATCAATAGGATACTATTGACTAGAGAAAGATACAAACAACAAAAAACCCAAACCAAATGCCGAAATTTCTGAATGATGCAAAAACAACACAGGAGTAAGAGAAGGAGATAAAGAGACATTCAGTTAAAACCACTCTTTCCACCTCTTCCATGTCTCAGTGCAAGTAACTTCCATGTTAGAGATAGAATATGACAATAAGAAAGGAGCCAACAGGTGAGACTAGATCCAACACAGTTGAGCCTTCTCTATCCCCCTTGGTACTGGAATTCATCAGGGGGCTGTAAGACCGTGAAAAAGAGGAGAGAGAACTGCTGCCCTGTTGAACTGGGGCATACAGGAGAATCCAGCTGTGCCTCTAACAGCTGGTTTGACCAAATTAATCTACCTCCAACACAGCCATGAACTCCTGGGAACTAGGGTCTAAATAGACTGGGCAGCACCTGGAGAAAGCTTTTCAGTATTCTCATTTCAGACAGGGATAGAAATTTCATTTTGTGCTGATTTCATTACCCAGGCAGAAATAAATGAGATTCTTACTCCAGAGTTTCACCAACCACCTTTCTTATAGTGGAAATTACAAATATCAATAAAAAAGTGGCAAGTGTAGAAAACCTGACATTTCATATAGTGATACACTTCACAGATGTTTTATTTTTGTATCAAAGCTGCTGTAATTGACATGATGCTGCTTTTATAGTAAACTTGGTCCATTGATGGGGATCTGTTAACAGCCCTTCTATCACAACCCTTTTAGATAGTATGACCAAATGGCACAGTGGATTATTTTATTTATTTAGAAACTGTTTGTTGTATTTCAGTCTTTCCTATTGTCTTCTTTTTGCTTTGGGGGGCAAATTTACTATTTTTTGTGTTTTCCTGAGGAGAGGAAGGCAAAGTGAAGTTAGAAGTCTTTTGAGTTCAAGGAATATTTCTTATAAGCTAAACAATAATGGGTGAACTTCAAGCTTAAATCTCTGGGGAATAATTTGGTGGCAGCATGCATCTGGAAAACAAATGTGTAAACAGTTACAGAGGTCAGGTTTTTTAGGACAAATGATAGAGAGTTGGCTTTAAAATATGTTTGAAGGCATAAGGTGGAAGAAAGAAAAGGAAAATTCAGACACAGATAAGAACAGGTACTTGAAGAGGAGATTGAGAAATGTGTGCATAGTAGCTTACAGTTAAACAAAACAATAATTTGAAGGAAAAATAACAGTCATTTTGGATGTCACATCATTGATTGTAAGCACAAGTCAAAACATGGAAAGAGAAATATAGCTTGTAAATTCTCTGATTTTTTTCTTTATGCAAAAAGAAATGTTTAAATGAGAAGGACAAATTCTTTCACAGACAGAAAACTGGTTTAACTAAAAAAAATTTTCTTCTTTTTCAAAGGACTTCATAATTTTCAATGAAAATTTATTTTTTTTTTTGTTTCCAAATAGGCTGTAATTTTTAAAATTGGCAAGTACTTTGTTTAAAAATAAAAGGTTAAAAGGAATTCTAAGAGTTCCCAAACTTTTTAGTCCTCTGGATTTGTCTATTAACAGGATAAAGCATATCTCTATTAATAATTTTGCTAGGAGGTTGTACACACCATTTTCTGATTTCAGTGGGAAGAGGATTGGACTGAGCCCTTCTAACAGCCATCCAAAGCATTTTAACATGCAGAAATGTTTCCTATGTTTGCTGTACCTGATTTCTGCATCCTGTTGTCTAGCCTTAGATTCCTGAATAAAACACAAAAACTAATATTATTATCAATTCTATTAATCTTGATTATGATTTTAGAGATCCAGAAGTGCCATTAAATTAGTTCTGAAATGGTCTGTATCACACTTTTCATATCTTCTTCTCTCCAGCAGCAGCAGTGGAAGCCCAGAGAAACCATGTTCTAATGCAATACTCTCCTTAGGGAGTTAACTGGAATGAAATTACACTGCTCTTTTTGGGAAATTTGTTGATAAGTCTTGCCTGAACAGGTGAGGAGTTTCAAAATCCATTTCTAAATTTATGAACCACTGGGAAGCTTGTTAGTAACATTGGAAAATCATGCCATCATGTCTCCAAAATGAGCTGAATTTTCTCGGGCCAGCTGGAATTAGCCCTACATGCATGTAATAACACTTTTTTTTTTTCCCCTTTTCTCCCCTCTCCTCCCCCAATATTTAACTATTTGCAGGCTAAAGCAGAAATTAACATAAGCTCAGGTACCCTAGTGTGTCGCTCGGTATCTGAACAATGCATCTTAGAAGTGACAGGAATCAAGTCTCTCTCTTTTATTTATCATTCTGAAAAACATTTCAATACTGGCCATATATCTCAGTTTATATCACAGTATTTATAACTTGTATTTACAGATCCAGATGAATGTCCTTCCCACTTATATGGTATTACTGTTGTTTTATTTCTTATTTCTGTATTAGTATGAAATCCAGTAAACTTCATCATTTTACCAGAAGGAAAAGAAGAATGTGTTTTTACTGCAGGATATAGAAGGCAAAATACAGTGCAGTGCTGTAAAGGAAAATAAAGCACCTGTGACAGGGATTTAACAGTCCAGGTATTATTGTTGGACAAAGATATAGCAGGTCTGAAGTTGATTGGTTGTTTACATGCCATTGTTCCGCTGTTCTGTATCTTTTATTGCTGAGACAATTTTTCAATTATGTGCAGAAAACATTTAGTGTGCTTCTGTTATTTTAGTGTCTTTCTTTGCACTTAGTTACTGACTTAGGTGTGAATTACCAGGTGCTGTGCATTGTTTGTGTTCTTTGCCAACCAACATATGGACATTTTCATAGCATAAAATTTCTCAAATGTCTTCAGAAACCTTTGTCTCTGGGTAAATCCAGAGCACAGTTGCATCTGCAGAAGATTAACCAAGAACCTCATTAAGTCAAGTCCTGTGTTCCAGCTGCAGTCCAGCAGAATCGGGTAGGTTATTCCACAGGCCAGTTAGGATCTGATGTCCAAAATCTGGCCTTGATTTCTTTCTCTGAAGCATGCACAATACCAAGAAAACAAAATCTAGGGAGATCTTGTAAGAGTTTTGTCCTTAAATATCCATGGAAGTGATCTCTTAAATTCTTAGAAATTAACTTCCACACTTGTACATGTAGATTTGTATACCCAGCTGAGTGTGTTCAAGGGGGCTTTTGAAAGGAATGGAGTGCATGAAATGCAAATCCTCAAGGAAATTTGTTACAACGTCTAAGTTCTAGGGTGTTCATGTGTCTTAGTTTATAAACACTTTGTCTTAAAATGATATTCATAGCATTTAACTTTGTCTTCCTAGAACATTTTTTGCCTCATCTTAAGCAAACAAGGAGATTGTCTCTAAGTTTTTTCAGTGGAAAGAAATCAGCACTTCCACAGGATCATTCACTCTACTTGAGCATGAAATATATGATGCTGGGAAGATGTTCCATTCCCTCCTTTGTATACAGAGGAAGATCAGATTATTGATTATATAAGACTAAAAGTGCAACTCCTATGTGGATAAATTTAGGCAACATGAAAGCTCCAATCCATTCTTGCTAAATTCAGGTTAACTCTTCTACCTCAGTATGAAAACTCACAAAGCTTCCTAAAAGGAAGTCTGCATTTTGAAGCCAGTTAAGAACTGTTTTTCAATAGATTATCTGAGATTGTTAAGCTTGGGTGTTTCTGTAATTGTGATAAATAGCAAAAATGCATTATATTCAATGGCTTTAAAAAGTCACACATCCACCCACATGACCTAGTGGTGGTGAAGTTACAGACCATTTAAGCCTCCCACAGGATAAAATGCCTGGTTCCTGGTAACAGGCACAAACCCTGAAATGCCAACACATGGCAAAGAGTTAATACAAGGGTTGGTACCATTTGTAAAAATGGAGTATGTAATGCCAGTTTTCATGGACTTCAGAATAACACACTAGACTAGACTAAAGTAGGCTAGACTAGAATAGAATAATAGGGTATTTTATTGACCAAAAGATAATAGTTAAGATACATTTGAGCTTAAACATGGCTGTAGATAGAAGAGTTATCTACTATTCTGCTAAATGATGAGGTTAAAAAATACAGCAAAATCCTCAGGTGTTTNAAAAAAAAAAAAAAAATTAAGCTGCATTTCAGTAAAACACAAGTCTAAGTAATCCCTTTTACCATCCCTTTTTCCTTTTGCTATTAAAGCAAACTCAGACACCACAGCCCACAATCTCAAATAAAGCATCCAAAATTAAGACGGTTTTCTTGAAAGATTAACCCAATTCATTTTGGGTTAAGAGCTGGGAGGAAACAAAAGGGTCCAAAGTCAATTCTATTAACTTGATCAGAGCTACAGCAGGACTGTGTCTCAAGATCATTATCTTACAAGACACGAATGTCAATCTCATTATGTAATCGAGTGTGTCTAGCACTTTCCTGTATAAATATACTTAATAGATATAGTTTTGACCTTTTGCTGTAAAATTAATAAAAAAGAGATCGGTCTCAGTGTGCCACAAGGCTTTTCTCAGTCCCATTAAAGGATGATTTTTTTTGTGTAAATAAATACATTTCAGCACACAAAATAAGAAAAATGTTGTCTGAAGAAATGACCTGAACCTCCCCTCCTCCATATATTATCCATGCCCCATTTTATTTCAGAAAAAAAAAAATCCTCTTATTCCAGAGGGTTATCTGTCTGTACTCATGTCTGTCTCCTCATATCCATATTCCACTAGAATGTTAATACTTTAAAGTTTCAACTATACCTCAGAGAGGGATATATTTGACACAGGAATTTTGTTGTACTACAAGGACTGGCCCACGGATTATGGAGCCTAGGGAATTTCCATCCTTTGATTTATATGCACTTTTATAGATCATCCTCATATTATTTGAGAGTGATGGGCAATTCAGGATTCATCTATGCACACTATGGCTTATGCAGTGACTTGAACAACTCCCTTGAGACAGAATGTAAATAATATTCCTTGCCCATACAGACATAAATGGGATTTTGCTACTCTGCTCCCCAAATGTCAGGTGAACAGGAAAAAGACTGTGAGAGAGCTGCAAAGAGGAGGAAGAGTATGAAACTCAGAGTCCTTCCTTCATGTTTAAATGCATTTACTGTGGCTGAGGTTCAATCATTTGACCGGGAGGGTGGCAAATGTAAGAAAGGAAAGTCACATCTACAGGGCTAGTGTTGAGAGGGTGAATTTCAATATCATCTCTTTCCTAGGGCCATCCTTTAATGCACAATCTACTTACATCTTTGGGAACCCAAGGGAAAGGCACTGCAGTGATACTGATTGTCATCAATGAAAGCCAAAAATATTTTTCCTCTGCTTGTGTTGGTAATTGCAGTGAAAAATCAAAGAGGATTTAATAAGGATATTTTGCCTTGGTTAGCAAGTCCAACAGCTGGCACACAAGGACATCAAGAGCAGGTCTGTGGAGGATAAGATATCATCTTGGCATAAGCATTTCTCTGTGCCCTTCTTACACTGTCACACCTGTAGCTCTCTCAACTTTGCAGAAAGGTTACAATTGATTTATTCAAGCCTAAGAGGTGAAGTAGTCCCACATTTTGAAAATAACGGCACTTGATTGTAATGTCACTTCAGACTAGGCACAGTCCCTTGCTAGTGCCAATTATTAACGAGTTGTTTAAAAAAAAAAAAAAAAAAAAAAAAAAAAAAAAAAAAAAAAAAAAAAAAGGAAAAGAGAAGAAAACATGGATTAATAGAAGGTTACATCTTACCTCAGTCCCTGGTTCAGAGGCTTTCCTCTGGTCCAGCCATGGCATCTACACATCAGGAATCACAGTGAAAATCAAGATTCCAGGGAGCTGGACAAGAACTTAATTCACCTAATGTGCAAAATTATCTTTTCATTACCATGTTAAAATTTTTATGCTAGCCACATAAACGGATTCTTACTGTAAAAAACCCCAAGGTCGATTCTTGATACAAATAAACCAAAGGTGTCTGTATTCATATTAGTTCTCTACTGGAGTCTCCAGTGACTTCCAGTCAGCTCACTTGTTTTAGAACTGGAGAAAATTGCGTGCAGCTTTCTATGCAAACACTATTAAATTTTACACAGCCTCTGGTCTCACAACAAGGTACTGAGAACAACAAATAAAGAGGGAAGCCATCTTCAGACTGAGACAAACATTCCCAATGCCACTGAAATCAGGGCAATTCCTCTGCCCAAAGAGAAAAAATTAAGAGTGGAACATACAATAGTCACACAGTGCTAAAACTTTTTTTAAGAATCAAAGTTTGTCTTTATATCTGTCATCAAGTTCTGGTTACTGTCATCACTGAAAGTTGTGCATCCCTCAATTGAATTCCAAATTTTCACCTTTCAGCTTGTAAAATTCAATGAAAAATCGAAATGCCCTTTCCAATCTCAAGAGCACCGGAATTTTCCAAGCACTTAGCAATCCTCTATAATAAAATAAACATTTTAAAATAAAATATGCAAAATTAAATAGAGTGCATAATAAAAATAACAACAAACACCCCAACCAACCAACCAACCAAACAAACAAATAAACAAAAAAGCATCCAACAAAGCATACAGACAAGCAAGTCAGATCAAATCTATTAGTGTCTAGCAGCAGAACAGCTGTCTATCAAAGCTCAGTCTTACTATCTGACCACAATCAAATAAACAAGACAGCCAAATGCCTCTAGGGCAGGGGATCTGAGGAGCTGAGGAAAGTTTGGAACTCAAAGGCTTCCATTCTGCTAAGGATGTCAATCAGCCCTTGGTCACTCTCCTGTGTGGGAAGAGAAAAAATATTCTATTTCACACAGGTGAACATCTGTGTCAAAAGTAAAACTAAGTCAAAAGTAAAAGTGAAAAAAAAAGAGTTCAATGGGGAAGGACAAAAGGCTGAATGTTTATCTGAGGCAGGTTTTGTACCTTGGAAACCCAAATTTCTTTCCCATTGGAGCCAATCTTTTTAAATTTAAGTTTAATGAAAGTTTGCAGTAGATGTATGTGTGTGTCCTCTGGTAAAGCTCATCTAGAGGGCTTACAGCTGGGAGATGCCTACTCTCTTAATTTCTTTTATTTTTCAAACAACTATTCAAAAATTTCCAGTGTTTTCATGTAAATTATGTACACTCATAATTCTGCTATGTTTAACTTTTGGGTCTTATAACTATTGCACTCGAGTTCTCTCCTAGATTCTGAGAAAAAAGACTTGTTTGCCTCACCAGTAAATTTTGCTTTGACTATTTCAACTTCAAGTAAAATTGTACACTTGTCAAGAATAAAATTTCTTTAACAGAAAATAATGTCTAATACCAATTTTTTACAAAAAAATTTTTATCAATCAACAAGTCAGATGATCCCACTGCTTTGGTGGTATGATGTTCAGAGCGCTCCTCTCTTGCATTCTCTTTCTTACTGCACTTCAGATGAATCCAAAAATCTTAGCATGCGTTTCTTTACTTACAACCCCTGTGGCATAGCTAGACACATGTGCTCATTTCGTTTTGCTGTGTAATTGCTGATCTTGTTTGCAAATGTTGCTAAATATATGATTAGGCATAAACTACAGCAGCCTACTCAATACATTCAGACACATTTTATTATTGCTTTCCTTATCTCACTCACAGACAAAATCTCCACTTGTCCAGTCCATAGTAGCCTATGTTTTTTCTGCAATTATTTCATTATCAGACTTGTGCTGAAGTCAGAAACATTTATGCCAGGCTAAAATTTGTATCTGAAATGTATCCTGGGGAGTTGGTCACCAGGTCACAAAACATGAACGTGTGTCTGTTATGTTCTGATTTTACTTATGGTTTGATGCATCAGTTCTAAAGTGTGGATGGACATGCACATGCAGCTATGAATGTTTTGGATCAGTCACATATTATTCAAAAGGAAACCAGGACCATATTTCACACTGATTGATGTCAGAGCAGAAGACTATGTCAACCACAATGGTAGAATATAGCCCATAGGCAGTCTTTAGCTTTACACTGGACTTGATATCCTACAACTCCAGCCGCTCTCTCCCATGAATCTAATGGTACCCACAGCATGGAAAATTAATTCTTTGGATTCCCGTCCATGACTGGTAAGGGAGACATCAACTGAGTGCCTGCAATAGGTTCTGCACCTTGTAACAAATACAGCAGAAACAGAGCAGAGGAAACTGGCAGTTTGCTCTCAACTAAGATGTTGTAGATTTCTTAAAAAATAAATCACCTGCCTTGTCCCTTGAATCAACAGGATTTCAGTGAACTGAAAAAAGAGAGAGGAAAAAAAAAAAGAAATTTAGTCTCCTTCCTCAGATTTCTGAAAGCAAACTGGAAGTGAATAAACAAGGAAAACCTTCATCCCTTTTAGTTTTGAAGCTCATTTATACTTCTTTGTGTTTGAAGAAACAAGGAGTTTACACATATAAGGAAGCTGATTGCTCAGTTAGAATATTGGCTCATGGTAGCACTCACTGATAAAACATCCATTTCACACCTAAAGTCATGATCCTCACATCTACTTGGTAGGCAATGACCTGAATGTATCTTACCACCAGTGGATGGATACAAAACTTTCAGACACTTTTGCAAGGAGTGTCTTCAGAGAAATAAATCATCTCTTCATAAAATGAGCCAGGTGAAACACATTCTTGAAATCTCTTTGTAAAGTAAATCTGTACAGAGGTCTATACTGTTAGCTCAACATAAAATCAGATGATCGTTTAGGTTGGAACACACCCTTAAGGTCATTGAGACCAACTGCAAACCCAGCATGACTAAGCCCACCATTAAACTGTGTCCCTAAGTGCCACATCTACAGGTCTTTTAAATAGCTGTAGGAATGGTAACTTCTTCACAGTCCCAGGCAGCCTGCTCTGGTGCTTTAAAACCACCTTGGTGAAGAAATTTTCACTAACATGCAATACAAACCCTCCACTTGAGGCCTTTTTGTTTTGTCCTCTCAGTTGTTACTTGGGACAAGAGACTGACTCCAACTTGGCTACAACCTCCTTTCAGGCAGTTGCAGAGAGTAAGAAGGTCCCCCCTGAGCTTCTTTTTCTCAAGGATGAGCCCTCTCAGCTCTCTCAACCACTATTCATCAGAACTGTGCTTCAGACCATTTCCCACCTCTGTTCTGTTCTCTGGGCTTGTTCCAGCACTTCAGTATCTTTCTTGTAGTGAGGAGACAAAACTCAACCCAGGGCTGGAGGCGACTCACCAGTAACCCAGTGCACCCAGTCACTGCCCTGTTCCTGCTGGCCGCAGACAATGGCCAGCATGCCGCTGGCCTTCTTGCCCACCTGGGCATGCTCTGGCCCGTGCTCATCTGCTGTTGACCAGCACCCCCAGGTCCTTTCCTGCTGGGCAGCTTTCCAGACACTCTGCCCCCAGTCTGGAGCATTGCAGTGGGTTGCTGTGACCTAAGGCCAAGATTTGACACTTGGCCTTATTGAACCTTGTACCTCTGGCCTTGGCCTATCGATCCATCTGCAGAGCCTTTCTGCCCTCCAGCAGATCAACACTCCCACCCAATTTGGTGTCATCTGCAAACTAATCTTCCAGATCTTTGGTAAAGATATTAAACAGGAGTGGCCCAAATACTGAACTCTGGGGAATGCCACAGTGATGGGCAGACAGCTGGATATAACCTGACCCATTCACCCTAAATTTCTGGGTGTGTCCATCCAGTCAGATTTTACCCAGCACAGAGCACACCTCTCTGACATACTGAGCTAGGTAGGCATTTTGTCATCATACCTTCATTCTGAAAACATTATTCACTTATTAAGTCCAGATACTGTCAACATAAGACAGTCCTGGCATCCAAGACATAATTCCAACATATATGATTACTAAAGAACATTATAGATCTACCGACAATAGATCATGTGGCCAAGAACTAAATGCATATAATTGAATGTGGCAAACTGAAATTGCCATGCTTTGCTCTGTTCTGACCATTGTTCAGTGTAATTAAATCCTGTGCTTTCTGGAGTGTTGGGCTTGTCATGGAAGAGAAATCAGACAAATTGGCTGCTTTTAATATAAGGCAATTATTATTTATTGAGGCTGCTGAACAAAGATTACTCAGTTGCAAAATGGCTAACAGTCTACTTTGACACAAACTGAAATGTTTAATTGCAAGTGCCCAGTATTTTTTTGTATCCTGTCTTGTTTTGCTAAGTCCTGGAAAGAATTGCTGGTGACCAAATTCTTACACTTACATCCCCTGATTTTTTTATGATTATTTTTACCTCAAATAAAGGTCATTCTTTTTTATTTCTAGTAGTTTAATCTCAGATACTTAAGAAGCTCTGCAATAATTTGGAATTATGATTCTTGCTTGTATTTCTGTAATCTGTTTAACACTTTCACTTTTGACATTTGCGTGTTGCAATTGAATACACATATAAGTGTATNCATATAAGTGTATATATATATATATATATCTCAGTATATATATCATATGTATCATCTATTTTTGTGTATATATGCATCTGTGTCTCAAGGAACAGGAAACTGATGTTATGGGATTATTTAGAAAACTGATCAATCAAATCAGTCTAAACTTTAAAACAGAACTCTACCAGATTGATGATCATTAACAACACATATTATTTTAATGCTTTATTCCTACTCATTAACAATTATTGTCACTGCATATTCAACATAGTTAATTCTTAACAATCAGTTCTAAATTAATTACAAGTACACAGTGTTGCAGAGCTCATTTCATTGCAGTTAGTGTTGATGACTATAGTCCTTGGTGGTCTTAATAGATAAGGTCAAAGTGATCAAGTTCTCTTCCAAGGGTTCCCCACCATGCTATCTGAGACCACATTGTCTGAGACCATGTCCTCCTAGAAAGTGTGTGGTTTTATAGAGGGTGCTTAACTCTCATCATCCATCTACTGACCACTTGCTGCCCAAAGATAGTAGGGGAAAGCCACACTCCCTGTCTGAGGAAGATGTCTTGTCCTATTGTTTGTCTGGCATCTCCGTTGTCTCTCACTGAGATGCTGCTTCTTTTCTTTTGGTTAATGAAACCTTATTGCAGTTCTTGGGGTTGTACTGCTTCAATTGTCCATCAGTGCGTTGATTCAGTTCTGAGTCCTCTACTTTTGACCCATGCCCATACTTTCAAGGCATTTCCTGCTATCTCAGTTTTAAACTCAGACAATAATAGGGTAAATCTGGTCCCAGGCTCACATTCACAGAACAAGTTCTCTTAACGAGCTAATAAAAAATCCAGGAGGCCAGGATTTGTATCTCACACTGTTAGCAGAAGGCTTTTATTCAGTTACTAGTGCTGGTTATAATAATTCTGTGGGCTGTTAGCTCCAAAAAAATGCTTATTGAATTTCCTCTTTTAGTGTGTTTATAATTGGTTCAGAGTGTTTCTGCTTTCATGGGCAGCCTGTCCCTGTTCATCTAACATATTTTTGAATTGTGAAACAACTACTTTCCCATGACAAACACAAGACACACAGGTGCTGACCAGTCATCAGTTTCAGTGGGAAACAAGCCTAGAGAAAGAATTTGGGGTTGTAGTTTTAACCCAGGAGCATGACTGATCAATCTTCTAGTTACTGCTGCTATCTTTCCAGGGTCTTTCACACATCTCCCATCTTGGATTAGTTTTCAAAGAAAGATTGAGATGAAAATCTTTAGAGAAAGACAGACATAATAAAAAACATTAACAAGAATGTTGTTGTAACAACCTTCCATCACCTAGAAGGAGGACAATGGTTTTGGCCAGCTGAACTCATGTTGAAAAGCAGGGATTAACAAGGAAATCAAACATCTTGTCTGGGGTTACAAAATAGCAAGGACCTTTACTCTCATCAGACTGATATAAGCTCCCAGGATAGAGTGAAACAAGGTGATTTAGTTTTAAAAAAAGTACATAAAATAAAATTAAATAATATTATTAGACTTTAACATAAATTGAAATTCATGTAAAATTGTTCATCAGTTTCCCTTTTTACTTTAGATGGATGTCTAAATCCTCACACATCTGTATGCTAGGGTTGTCTTTGAAGACAAGAGGCTCAATTTTATTTCTACCTGATACACCTTTTTCAAACCTGATCCTGAGATCTTATCTCTTTTCCAACCTTGAAAGAAGGTGCTTTATTTGTTTGTTTTATCGAAGTGGAACCAGTTTCTGGAAAATTATGGAGACTTGTTGAAAAGACTCAGGTGTCTGCCAAAGGATTTCTCAGTTCACTTTCAAAGAGACAAAAATGTCCCTTACAGAAAGTATTTGTCTTTTCCTCCATACTAAATTAATGCTTCTAAAAGCAGAGGAGTGATGTAACGAATGCCCCCATAAATGGTAATTTCTTCTTTCTTTAACGTCAGAGGTAAATATAATCCATATAATATTGTTCTGATATCACATAAACCAACAAAATTCTGTCAACATCATGGTCTACAAATAGTTGCTAGAATACAAAAATCTAGATTCTGAACCTAGATTTCATGTCAGTCCTTAACTTGACCAGAAATCTTTATGTTAAAACTTCCTTATGAAGCTCTATAGCCTAATGTCAGAAGATAGATTTGATGTGTGTATTTTCTGATAAAACTCACATAGAAGAAAATGTCCCCCCAACAGCAATAACTGTACAAATGTGTTGCGTTTAAATAGGAGAATCCTCTATAAACTTCTGTAAGAGGCACAAAGTTGTAGAGTGTTTGAGGGGGGAGAGAGGGAAGCACAGGAGAGCAGAAATTTGGTTTTGGTTTTCATTCTTCAATCAGATAACACTTGGTATGAGGTCTTAGGCAAGTGCCTGAAGTTCAAGATAATAACACAACTCTACAGACTCATCAGAATTTTCTATGCTATTTGCACAAAGCTGTAGTAGTTTTTTTGAGCGTGGTCTTGTGTGAAAGGAATGTACACTTCATTATTTGACTTGTCAATGTTATTCATGAGGCTATGCTTTTCTCAATCCTGTTTCCTTACACTGAGAAGATTTGTGTGGGGCTTTTTACATTTATTTTATTTTCCCTGCACAGTTGTAACACATATGAACTTTTGATAGAGCTGGACAAACTCTGGTTTTAAATGCTCTACTAATATTTACTCAAATTTATAAAACAAGGTCTCAGTGACTAGGTAGCCCCCACTCTGTGTTTGTTTTCTGCAGTTATTTTAGTTAATGAGTTTGCTGGCTGGGATGTTCCTGGGAACTGCTAATTTTAGACAACTATTAAAAAATACTAACAGAAGGTGAATTTCACAAAGTGCTGCTATTTGCAATGGAAGTCTGATTTTAAGAGTTGTGGTTTGCTCATCCAATGAGAAAAACATATCATATGATTTATGTGTCTACTCATACCATCTTGAATTTCAGATTTTAATTTTTATGTACTTACAACCATCTGCTCGCAAGCTAAATTCACACCACAGTTTTATCGGAGAAAATACATATATTTGGTAAACAGTTTTGAATAGCTGATGAAGAGAGTGAAAATGTCATTTGATGGACAATTTCCTCAGGAAAACTTGGAGGTCACCTTCATTTTCTGCTTTCTCAGCATGTAATGTAGTATTTTGACCATTCGTCTTAGTTTGATCTAGATAGTTTCATTTTTCCTGCAGGATTCAGAGCTCTCAAGTCTTGAAGGACTACAGTTTCATTTTCAGAGAATTAATGTCTGGATGTTAGTTTTCACTAGGTTCCATATTTTGTTGTCCAAATGATTAATCACTGCCTTTAACCACAGCCTCTTCTGGAAGCATTCTGAGTTTGGTGTTCAGGAAAAGAGTAAAGATTTAGCCATTAAGCCCTCAGGAGGACTATGTCACATAGGCACAAGACTTTGCAGTAAATCCTGCAGCAGCACACTGTTTCCAGCCACTCCTACAGCAGTGAAGGAAAGGGAAGTGAGGAGAAGTGAGCACAGGGTGAAGAAGGTTGGGCAGCGCTCGTGCTGCTCTGTTTGTCCATGGTGAGAGAGGAAGATCTGAAACAGCAGACGAGGCTCCTGATTGGGCCACCACCATTCACTGTGAGAGCAACACACCTATTTTCTGCAGTTTTGGCATGGTCATATCAGTGAGGACTCAGCTGCTTTTTGCTTCACCTCATCTTATCCCTCCTTGCAGTGTGCTGTGCTACAGAGGTAATTATTTGGTTCATGCCTATTGGAATCCCTGGCTCTAAGCTGAAGCATTTTTTCTTCTAGGCATTTATGGGCTTTATGGCAAACCATAGAAAAAAATACAATCATCTGCATTGCTAATATTTCAGCCATTGTTTCTGTTGCTGTGTCCAGATATACCTCATGAGGTATATTGTGAAGTGCCTCAGGATCCAGGTCTTCTACCTGTCCTGATCACAGTCTTGTTGAAGAACATCAAAACTGCTATCCTGTGTGTTATCCAGATTTATTTTGTGAATAAAAATCAGCCAAGAACAGGGAAGTGGTTTGGATCCTTAACTTACAGACAATATGAACCTGGGCATAGACAATGTGAACTCATTAACAAGCTCTAAGTTACAACTCCAATGGGATGTGTTAACAGAAAACATCCTTTCTAAAACATGATACCTAAAGCTCTGCTAAAGTTGAGACCTACAGAAAGACTCAAATCTAAGTGTATTTGATATCATTAATAAGCTCCAGGGTAGAAGCAGCAGTGTAAAGAAGGAGGAAATAAAGAAGACTGGGTGAAGAAAGCTATTGCCAGAGAACATGGAGGGAAATAACAACCTTCTCATCTTATTTTTTGTGTTTGTTCTGCTATTATCTAGCTTCAGAGATGAAAAAAAGAAGAATCGTGACAGCTCTAAATATCATAAAATCCCTAATGCAAGTTTTCAACATACACCTGGAAAAGTCAGGGGAATATAAAATTGAAGAATGAATATAAACCAACTCATTGTAACTTATTGAAGGCCCTTCATTATCAGTGAGACATAAAGACACACACAGAAGTTCTGACAAGTACCAAACTCTCCTTTCCATACAGACGGAGGCAAAGCAGCACCTGTACCCACAGATAATCAAACATCCCCCAGCTATTATTTTCCACAAATACTTCATAACACTTATAAATTCTCCTTCAGTTCACAGAGATTAAGAAACACTCCATCAGATGCAGATGTGCAAAAATGTCCACCCTAGTAGCAAACACATGCACACAATGCCAGATTGACAGAAATATTCCCACCCACGCTTGCAAGCACTGCACCATGCAGATGGGTGTATGGCTCATTGGACACAGGCTTCGGTGGCAGCTACTGACAGCTACAGAAATATTCAGTTTACCTTCTACAGATGCAATGACCTTCTACATTTGAAGGAGGCAGAGAGGAGTCCGATACTACAACACACGTAACTCTGAGAGCACAGTCTGATCTTACCAGTGTGAAAGACTTCCTCACACTTAATGACACCAGTCATAAAGGATGCAGACAAGAAAGCTGTACTTTGCCCAAAATTAGCTTTAATGTCCTGCAACTCTGTTCTTCCTCTTGTATTCTTTGCCAGAAAAGCAATCAGCTTGTCATGGCTAAAAAATGGTAACTTAGTATCTACAGCATCTTCTAAGCATGTGGTACAGGGACCTCAAGTCCTTTTCTTCCCATAAATTTAAATAATGTTCTTACCTGTGTCCAACAAAATACTTGTTTGTATTTCCAGTTTGATTTGAGACAGGAAATTTTGGACAATACTAAATTGTTTGACTGGAAAAAGTACTGAGAAGTTCTGCTATTTGCACTTCTGAAATGATCTCATTGTTACATCTAAACGAAATTGTTTTATAACCTGCATTTGTTTGTTTCAGCTGTTATAAATAGCTCTTTTCACCAGGGATGCATGATGTTTTCCCTGTTGTATGGTTAGTAGCTCTGACAAATTAACAGCCATGCCTAGCATCAGAAAGGAGATTGGTAGCAGAGGTGCAATTTTAATCTGGCTTTATCTGTGCCACATACTTTAACAGCAAGAAAGTTCTTCTTAGCTGTCTAACAAGCAGTATACATATGGTAATAAACCATGCTAGGATGTGCTGACAGCATTCGAACAGGCTCTTCCCACAAACATTTGTCACATGGCTTTTCTTTATTTTAGGGGTATGATCACACATAAATCAAGGTGAAGAAGTGAGACACTTTAGAGAGGGACACACTGGTATTGCCCAAAGAAAGATGCACTACAATTCAGAGGACTTTAATTCTGCTCTTGATTCTGCTGCTCAGATGGGAAATTCACATCAGGCTGCTGATCCCAGCTTCCTATGGAAAGCTCTTTAAGCTCCACCGATGGCAAGTATTATTGTCAAATCTATTTAAGATTGATGTCATTACTTAAGCAAAAGCCTTTTCTTCATCAAAAAGGTGGTAATGTCATTTCACAGCAAACTTTACTGACTTACAGGTTTATCACCCTTCCTGCTAGAACTGCTGCTCTACATCCCCACACTGGGTGCCCTGCCCAGGTGGCACAGCTCCCTGCTGCTCTCATGGGGCCATGGGTGGTGACAGGAATGTTACAGCAAACTCCTGGCCTGGAAGGTTATCCCAGTGTTCCTGCCATTCTCTGTCATTTTCAGTATTCCTGAAGATAATGATTTACAATGCATAGAAAGTGTGAATATACCCTGGGGTTTTGCATCCACGGGATAGCGCAGCATGTCCAGAGAATGGAGGTACTGTTATCCATAATAAAAGGGGATGCATCTCTATCCTTCTACCAGAGAAACAGCAACCTATGACAAAAGGCACATGGGGCCATTGAAGCTTGAGAATATATGATTGCACCTCTCAGACCTTACCTTGGTGTCCCACAGGTGTCCAGATAAGCTCAGAGAACTTGAGCTACACATGATTGTAAATTAAAAAAACAAAAACAAAAAAACCAACCAACCAACCAAACAAAAAAACGGTGTTTGAGAAACACATTGTAAGCACTTTGGGCAGCCTTCCCTCTGTGGAAGATGTGTAGGTGTGTTTGCAAGTGCAGACAAAAGGATGGCTGTCCACTTAGGTCATTTAGCAAGAGCATGGATGTGTGCAGGGATCAGGTCCTCAGCACTCACAGGATGTAGGGGAGGCCCAAACGAGCAAGTGACAGTCATAAGCCACACATAGATTTAAGATTTCTCGTCCCTCACTTGTTGGATTGGTTTTCTGGTGGTCCCAGATTCATCTTTAAAACTCATTGGTACTTGTTACATTTTTTCCTGAAAGACAGCAGAACATCTGACAACCACAGAACTCCTGCTGCAGTCAGGGAGGAGAGCTCTTAGTGATGAGCTGTGTGAAGCAACCATGACAAAATGCACAGATGCATTTGTGCGTTAAGGCGTAAATGTATGTGAAACAGAGCATCTCAGGAAACATAATTGGTACCAGGGACTCGATTAAATCATCACAACAAACTCAAAGCCTTATCAAAAAGAAGTTATCTTTTAAGGAAGAATTTTTTACAGGGCCTCAGATCTTGCCTTCAAAGGGATTGAGGCTGTGGGAGTTGACCATATGCTGACATTTCTGGTCTTCCAGTCTTTGGTGCTGCACAGAAGCACACATATACCACATCCTAATTTTTTTTTCATATCTGTAGGACATTCTTTTTCTTGACTGTGGACTCAGTGAATGCATAGGCAATTCAACACTAAAGGCAATCCAATTTTATACACTAAAGGATGGCCAGAAAATAATCAGCCGAAGCACAGCTCTCTGTTCAGAGGAATTCTCCCTGCACCGTGCCCCTCTCTATAGAATTTTCCTCTCACTAAAATTTTTTCCCATCTAGACATGTGCAATTCCCATATGCAACTCCCAGCGCTGTCAAAATGTGCCAGGCACATCAGTGCTGAGCTGATCAGTCGGGAGAGCCAATTCCAAAGGTCAGGCTTCTTATTTCATACCTAACGCTGCTGATGTGGCTGATCAGTTCAAGGATATGTACAGAAAAGAGACAGAGAAGAATGGCCTCTTGGGGAATTCAAGACCTGCCTTGTAGCTAGTGAATTGTCCAGATAAGACAAGTAAGTTTGTTAGTGCTGGGATGTCATGTTGTGCTGGTCTAGGCTGGGGTAGAGATAGTTTTCTTCAAAGTGGCTGATATGGGGCTGTGTTTGGGATTTGTGCTGAACACAGAGTGAATAACACAGAGATGTTGCTGTTGTTGTTGAGGAAGGCTTACAGACCAAGCCCTTTTCTACTTTTTTTACTGTCATGGTGGTGAGGAGGCTGGAGGTACATGGGAGGTTGGAAGGAGGTACAGCTGGAACAGGTGACTCCAAATGACCAAAGGGATATTCCAGACCATATGGTATCATGCTCAGTTTAAGAAGTGCTAGGGAAATGTCTTTATAACCCTATCCACAGCCCTTTACCTGACATCTGAACTCACTGGGCAAATCTGGGAGGTGCAAAGATTATTCTTGATTTTTGCTTAAAATGGTGAGGTTCAGTTCCTCTCTGAGAAGCACTAGATGTACATTCCATATTCAAAGTTTTCATGGCTTATATAAAGCATAGCATAAATTTCATGGCTTAGGACTCAGTGAAGGTAAAGAGAATAAAAATTGGATTAAAAAAAATACAAAGAAAAATATGAGTATTTAAACATTGACATGGTGACAATTCTCTCCTTCCTTAAATACAAATTTATTTTCTATTTATGTATCCTTCTGTTCTAATAGTTGCCTATTTTGCATAGTGCAAATATGTACTAAAATGTCCAGCTTTAAGACATTTTCCCTTGAGGACATGGCAAATAAATGCATAAATTGACATATGTATGAATTTTTGTCTCAAGGGTTTAATAGAACTTTTGCAAACTGACAAACTGGAGTTTTTCAAGTCATCTTTACATAATTAGTACCAGAATCTGGTTTGTTTCATTTTGGGGGTTTTTTTGCATGTATTATAATGTTCTTTGCAATCCTCTGAAACAAGCTTATTCCTTTGAAAGCTTTGTGGTTATGAGTGGTGAGTTCCACAGAATTTTTTTTCCTCATCTTTTAATAACTCCATATCGAAAATGAATAGTTCATGAATTTAAACTTGGCCACTAACACAAGTTTACTATATCTTGAGTAAACTTTACTCCTCAACAAATGTAGAGAAAATTTTATTCAGTTCCCAGAAGGAATAGGTACATGTAGATATTGTATTTTACTTTTAAAAGATGACAACAAACACACTTTCTGGAAGATTCTCATCGTATCAGTTCAGTTGTCACATTGTAGAAATCCATATACAACCTGTCTTACACACTGTATATGCATATGTATGCACACTATGAATAAACATGAACACATATGTGCACAAGTATACAATTAAAATGTGTCTTCTTCAGCAGTGGACAGTTCAGTATTGTTTTAGTAAAGGAAAGTGAAATCCTGGTTCTGAAGTTAAAGGCCAGGGGGAAAAAAAGCTGTGCAGTGATTTTGTATGTTTGACAGAAAACTTGCAAACCTTCAGCTTTCTTAGTTCATGGGTGAGAAAGGTTCTAATACTGCACATTGGTACAGTACATAAACTTTCTTGCTGCCATAAAGCAGCACAGCTGAATTATGATACCTCACTGAGATGTCAGTGTTAGAGGGGATGAATTTGGTCTCAGTACAAAGCCAGCTGTACAATCCTATTCTAGTTCTCTTTACATTAACATTTTTTTAATAGACATTTTGTTAGTTTTGGACTTAAATTCTCAAATCTTCACTTAAAAACAAAGAAAGAAACAAATAAACCTAAATATTCTCAGTGCTCTCCTCTCAGTCTCTGCAACTGAAAACCAGACAAAAGAAATTAAAAAAAATCGAAGCCATTCTTTTCTGATTAATTTGCCTTTACACTAAAAGTGCAACCAAAAATAAGTTTTATCTGATCACTAAAAAAGTAGGAAAGACATTTTTTCTCCACCTTAAAGATTTTGTGACCTCAGTTGAGAATTTTTTTTTTTAATTATTATTCATTTTGTCTTATAACTGTGCTTTCACAGCCTTTAATACTCTTGCAAAGATTTGAAGGAGTTTTTTGATATCCATACTCTTCTGTTTTTCTGTTAGTCATTGAAGTCATGAAGTGGAGGGGCAAAAACAATGAAAAAAATCCCAAGACCCAGACATTGACATTGAGACACAAACTATACTACCAGGCCATATACCATATGACAAATGAAAGGTCAGGACAATAATGTACAGACAAGGTCAGACTGGGTTTATATTGAAGAAGTTAATTACAAATGAGACAAGAAGTCCTTTGAGTCTTTGTAACCGTGTGGGATTTTCTGTTCCCTCGTCAGAGAGTTTAGCAGAGTTTTCTGCCATTGCCTGTCTTATCACATTATTTGAAGCTGAATTACAATCATGCTCTGAAAATCAGCACTTAATTCCTGCAAATCTCACCCTAATGAAAGTCAGGTGTTCTCCATGTAGCTTAGTCATGTCCAGAAGATATGTACATTTGTGAATACTCAGAAACTGTCTAAATTTTGATCCATGTACAATGTCTCTCTTGCAACCACTATCAAGCAAAAATCATGATGTTTTCCTCAGGAATGGAATGACATTAAAACATGAGAATCCCAAATTAGTGTTCTGTGGTTTCTCAATGCTTGCTTTCCTGGAATGGCCAATGTGAAGGCTCATCCAATGCCTCCTGCTCAGGTAATATTTGGTGCTTCATGACTGCTTTGTGTGACTAGGATGCAAAAAGGTCACATGTGAATGTATAGAAAAGGACCTTGCATTTTTAATTATTTTGGATATACTTCCTAAACCCTCAAAAAAAACCCCTCATGAAGTACTGTTTAGTTTTTTTTGCATAAAATCAAAGAATCATTTACTTTGTAACAACCCTGAAAAACATCAAGTCCAACTATAAACCTAAGTCTTACAAGTTAACCAATAAATTACGTGCTCAGGTGGCACAGCTATATATCTTTTAGCTACCTCCACCACTGCCCTGTTTGAGGGCTTGAAAATCCATTTAGTGAAGGAATTTTTATTAATATACAACTGAAACCTCCTCTAGTGCAACCTAAGGCCATTTCCTCTAATCTTATGTCTTGTTTCTTGAGAGAAGAATCCGACACCCACCTCATTACAACCATCCTTTCAGGTAGTTCTAGAGAGCAACAAGAGAGCAATGTGTTTCGGATTTTAAATGACATTGGTAGGGTCACGTGTGGCTGGTGCCAGTACTTACCTGAAAAGAGTTCTGGTTTTCTGGTTCCTATTGTGGAGCCTGGTTCAAGTGCTGGAACAGTCTGCCCAGGGAAGTGTTGGAATCACTATCCCTGGAAGTGTTCAAAAGGCACGTGGAAGTGGCACTTGCAAACATGGTTTAGTGGTGAACTCCATGATGTTGGGTTAACAGTTGGACTCGATTATGTTGAAGGGTTTTCCAGCCCTAGTGATTCTATGATTCTGTGCAGTAGGAAATCTCATGGAAGTGAATGAACTCAACATAGCTGGAAACAAAATCCAAGATGGTAAAATTTCTGTTAAAATCCAGGATCCTGCACAAAATTATGTGCTAGCTTTTGAATATAAGTAAAGATATGGGTAATGAGGGCAGAATTAAGTTGAAAACTCAGAGCACAAATATGAACCAAGGCTTTATTTATCCCCTATGAGCATCAGTGTAGCCAGGTTGAGATCACTAAAAAGAATAAGAAACTTCAAAATTCAGCTGTCTTCCTTGTACAGACAATATCTTCTCGATGGTACAGACTTGTATAATACCTTGCACAGCTCATCACTAGTGTTTGAATTTTCCTCTCAACTAAGATTTGCCCAAAGCCTGAGACTATAGACTTAGTCATGCCAAAGCAAAGTACCACAAATGGCTGAGTAGAGGCAAAGCAACTCAGAATAAAACAAAAGCAATTTTAACAAAAATAAGCAAAAAATCTGCCTACCCTGTTTTCTGTCTTTTCACTTTCCAACACTGGCAATATGTTTTCCAGATTAAATGTTCCAAATATCCTCCAAATATCATCCTCTGTCACGCAGAGGGACACAGCAGAGAGCTTATTCTTAGACACTGAAGCAAAATATAGTGGACTAATTTTGTTATGGACAGAGCTACTTTTCTGCCATATAAATTATTGTATTACTCCTCCTGCATATTTTATTGTTATCTTTGAATACTTTATTATTGCCCCAACAGTCCCACAAGTTTCCAAGCACAGCTTTTTTTGCTCAGGAATGAAAAGTAAGGCACAACAGATAATCAGAGCAAATTACATAAGATTGGATGACACACAGCACAGTTGCCATGCAAATGTCTATCTTGTCATATCCTGTGTTATATGTGTGAATGTCTTACAGAGCTGGTGATATCTGTGATGTTCTCTCATAGTCTGTGCTTCTGTAGTCTGTTTCACTTGGTTGGTGCTGGGCTTCATTATGTACTGTCTTGCTGAGATTCTGATGTGTTTTATTAAATCAACATTATTTGAGTTCCATAGACCCATGGTGAGGATCTTCAACTGCTTCCTTACTGGAATTGTTTGTTCTGTGTTAAATTTAGCTAAACAATCTTACTACTTTTGCTTTGGTTGTCATAAAACAGAATGGAGAAGGGGAAAGGCCAGGCTTAGGAACTTGGATGGGAAAAAAAGACAAAAGAAGAAAAAAAAAAAAAAAAAAAAAAAATGGAGAAAGAAAGCCTCAGGAATCCAGCAGCCCAGGACTTTCTGGGTTTGATGCTGAGTAACTGGGAAAACATAGAAATCACCAGTGGAAAGAGAGCAGGGATCTTTGAAGCAAGACTGCTTGTGACCAGATAACAAGCTTTTACTACATGAATAAAAGGATATTGCCATAGGGGTTGAAAAGAACCTGGACTCATCTAATGTGCAAGACTGACAGTTTTGAGAGCTTCCTTGTGCCAGTCTTGTCAAACTGAAGCAGGAACAGAGGAATAGGCAAAGCTTGTGAGCTGCTAGTTAACACACTCACGTTCAGAGTCCCACATGGCAATTTCAAGTTGTCCCTCCTTAGATGTTTCGCGTCGGGGTTTTGCTGCCTAAATTTTTTCCTTTCTGATCTCTGTGACCTACACATGTACCTCTTTCCTCTCGAGGATGACATGATCACGGGCTGAAGCAAGTAAGAACTGTCCAGCACTGAGGAGGGAAATTATGTCTGCAGTTACTGCAGATTGAATGTTAAAATAATATAATACAAGATAAGAAAAAGTCTGACTAGTGACCAGTTGAAAATAATTTGTGCAAAAAAATGTAATGCAGAACCATCAGTACCAGCCCACTATGAATAATTGAAACAAATTTTCCTAATAAGAAACATCAGCAAGATGACATTTTTAAACGACTTAATTTCATTTTTTAGTTTGACTGAGACATTTATCTAAAAAAAATAGGATATGCATCAAATTTAAAAGTGTTTGCATTGTGCTTATTACAGTGATACTTACTTGAGAACCAAGAGCTCCCCTTGGCACTACTGTGCCATTTTTTTCCATTTGTGTCTTAGAAAATAACTCCAGATTGCAGTTTAAAGACTAGGAGATAAAGATGGGAAATCAAATTTAGGTGTTGTGACTACTCTAATGTAAAGAAGCTGCTGCTTCTTGTGATTCCTGTCAAAACTACTGTCAGTGGATTCTTGTTGTGCTAAGGTCCATTCTCAACTCCTGCATGTGTAACACAGGAAGAGCACCTCAGGTCTTTGTTTCAGCCCATCAAGAATTCACTTGCCTTAACTGTTCCCACTGAATTGACTTCTCCTCATCTCCAGTGGTGAAATGATATAGAGTTAGTCAAACCATGCTCAGTGAACAGATAGGCCACCAAAATGGTTAAACTTTTAACTTTTGGTTAAAAACTGATCTTTTCATGTCCTAGTGCTTAAATTTGATGATAAATTAGAAGCACAGCTTTGACAGTAGTGGCACTTACACCAGTGCAACAGTAACTGTTTTGCTGTGTTAGTGGGACTGGCATCTCACTCTGGACTTTGGGGCATAGATGGTAATTCAGTAGCCAAGGGTGTCTGGAAGGATGACCCAGATGTGTTGCTGGTATGCAAATACGACAATAAGTCCATCATCTTACTCCATAAATAGTGGGCAGCCTGGGGCCTGTTTGGCTCTCCCAAACTGAGGCGGGCTGCATGCCAGAATATCCCCTTTAGTAGGGGCACCTCTCAAGGTTATTCTTCAAGTTTGAGAGAGACTCCTTGCTGCAACAGATCCTTGGGAAGTGATTAATAGCATGCTAAACCTTGAAATCTTAGCAAAGGAATGCAAAGGATTGGTTAGCATACATATATTCCTTAGGCATGAAACATCAACTAGGAGTGGTACTGGGAGTAGATACAGCTGCACCCAGGCACCCGTCTGAACAGGAGTTTAGAACACAAGGTGATCCCTTCTGCACTTCATGGCTCAATAGGAGGGTGTCCCTGACAGTTCAGTGTGACCTTGTCCTCTGAGCAGTAATCTAGAGTACCTTGACATTGAATCTTTGTTAAAACATTGTCACATTTACTACCAATTTTTTTTAATTTTTTTTTTTTTAATTGACTATTTTATTTCCATAAGGGATGTTGTTACTTTTCTCTTACAGGTGAATTGCATCACTCAACTTGTGACAGTATTTCATGTGGAATGACCATAACACTTCATGAACAGCAAGAAAATTCTATCACCTCTCTGCAATATATTGCATTAAAATACATTGGTGTTAAGTATTAAACAACATGATAGAATGATTTGACTTGGAAGGGACATTAAATTCCCTTCCCCTCTGTCCAACCCCCCTGCCAAGGGCAGGGAAACCTTCCACCATACCAGGTTGCTCACAGCCCAAACAACCCGGCCTTGAACACTTCCAGGGATGGGGCAGCCACAGCTTCTCTGGGCAACCTGTGCCAGGGTCTCACCACCCTCACAGGGAATAATTTATTCATAATATCTAATTTAAATCTAGCCTTTTTGAATTTGAAGCCAGTCACCCATGTCCTGCCACTACGTGTCCTTGTCCAAAGTACCTCATCTGTTCTCTTGCAACCTCTTTGGATATTGAAAGCTCTTTCTCTTTGGGCCGAACAGCCCCAACTCCCCCAGCCTACCTCCAGAGCAGAGGTGCTCCAGCCCTCTGAGCAGCTTTGTGGCCTCCTCTGTACTTGCTCCACTTCTTGTATTGGGGTCCCCAGATCTGAATGCAGTATTTCAGGTAGGGTCTCATCAGAGCACAGTAGAGGACTGTAATCCCCTTCCTTGACCTACTGATCACACCTCTTTTGATACAGTCGAAGACGCAGCTGGTTTTCTGGGATTGAAGTGCACACTGTCAGGTCATAATCCAGTTTTTAACCCACCATCACCCCACTGTCCTGAGAACATAATAGGACACTCTGTTTTGCCTCTTTAGCTCCCACTCTTACCTCAGTACTGCCCAGAGTTAGCTTATAAATACCTGCAGAAAGCTGAGATCTAGGTTTTTCCTTGACTCCTCATTATATTACTGCTATATTAGGCTTCATTTGCTATAGTTACAACCTGATCACAGCACGTCCCTAATATTCCTCATAGAGTTGTGGTGAGTTAACGAGTACTTGTAGAGTTCTCTGCAATACTTGCCTAAGAAACACTTTGAAAAGCATGTGTAGGTGCATTGGAACAAAGTTATACACTTGCATCTGAGTTTGAGCATTTATCACACTTATGTGCTCTTCAGTTTAGGTTTTTTCACTGTCAGGTGTGCATTCAATGAGCAACCAAAGCTGACTTAACCAGATCTGTTCTGTATCATGTTCCAGAAGTCCTTGTCTGTCTTTAATTAATACAGGGAGAGACTGATAAAATTTATTTTTAACTTCTTGGAAAGTAACAAAAGATGGGTGGGATTTATATATCGAGACAGAAAAGACATCGTTTACTTGCATATGCAAAACTGGGAGAAGAACCAGTGATTTTTAGGAGTGGTTTGTAAACAAAGATACTTTATAGTCTGGTGTACAAAGAAATTAGAGTATTTGTTATTTTGGTTGGTAAATTGAGTGCTTGACATAATACGTTTCTGAGAGAAGACAG
>VXBX01007021.1:0-11033 GCA_013400415.1 Scytalopus superciliaris | reverse complement strand
TAATACGTTTCTGAGAGAAGACAGGGAAAATACTTTCAAAAATGTTTGTATATCTTTTATTTTATGTAGGGGATAGTCAGGGCACTGTAATATTCCTATTAACAAACGGGACAAAGGAAGAGCATTTAAATGGAAAATAACTAAATAATAGTTTATCTGTATAATTATACTACAGTGAAATAATTAGTGATAACCTTCTTCTCAGGATCATACCTGTCATTAAAAAAACAACATTGTCAAATATCATCACTTTCTGACAAAACTATTTCCTGAAAGAGGAGAAAAATGATTAAAAACTTCAATTCACAAAGTGACTTTTATTTTAACAATAAATAACATACAAGTCACATTGCAAAATGAGACCCTTAATCATTTTCTGCCATGTTATTTGTCAAAATACAGACAGGAAAAAATGATCACTCATAAATAAAAGGTAACTTTCCTTTACCATTTGCAGGGCGGGGGAGTAAATGCAGTGTTTGTTGAAGTTCTTAGAGGGGAAGGAGAAGGAAATAAATGGCTGAAGTTTGGAAAGCAAAAAAGCAACTCTAATAAACTCAGTCTGATCAACCAGATTGAGTAATCAAAAATTCATTCTTTGTGGAACCTGTGGGGGGAAATAGCATTTTTATTGGAATATTAACACTGAAAGGTTTGAAAGCATCAGAGAGGGATGGTACTTTTCAAAGCCCTACTCTAATTGCTTATGATATATAATCTCAGCCTAATTTAATGTTAATTGGATTTCCCAGTGTCATTGTCCAAATTACATTTTTTGTTTCATTTTTTAGCTGCTTTCAGCTATTGGATGAAGTCACAGAAAAGCTTTCACTCTGAACATTTGTTTACAAAAGGCACAACTGTGTACAATGCAGCATTATACAAATCAGAGCAAAGAATGGCAATGTGTCATTTTTATTTTGGAAATTTATATGTAGGTTTTGGGGGGGTTATGACAAATTTTAGGACTAAGGACAGCATCCTGTAACTGAAACACTTTTCAGATGATTTCTGTAAGGTTTCATACTTACAGTTTCATACTTTGCAACTGCAGCCTTGACCTTTTGCATCCTTAATGTAATATTTCATGTAAAAGGAGAAAAGAATTGGTAGTAAAACAATTTTTATTTATTTTATGAGCAATGAATTACAGCTTGCAAGCAACAAGAAATCTGCATCAGTTAATAACTACTAGAAATTTCCATTAAATTATCACAATTCTACTCTTCAATTTACAAGTTTTAGTGTCCCAAAAATTGTCATTCTTGATATGAATATGACTCAAAGGTTCAAAATTTTCAACTGAAACCCCTAGTGGTAGTTCTGCTCTGAATTCACCATTTCATATTCAATGCATTACACATACTAAATCAGTCACTGCAAACTGCATTGTCAGGACCAAAGATTTAAGAAAAGAAAAGAACTTTTTCCTTAATCATTCTGTCTTTTCCATGCCTGTATTCCAAGAAGAAAAAAATAAAATAAAATAAAATAAAACTCGAACAAAGGGCAGGTGGCAGGGAAGGAGAGAGACAAACATGGAAGTTTATTAAACAGCTTAGAATACCAAGTAAATATAAATATAAACAACAATATCAATTATGTTTCTTTCTCTTTGAAAAAAAATGCATAAATGCAAATAGTACTCACTAAAACACTGATGAAGCTGTTTATTTACTTTATATTCATTTTACAGGTAGCCAGTTTCAGTTCATATGAGGAAGAAAATGCTTGAACTTCTGGCAAACATACATAAATGCAGATTCCCATGTGTTGACAATGCTTTTAGAGATACCAGATTCAGCTGAAGCTGTCTGAATAATATGAATTTTACTGCTGGTTGTAATGACAACAGGATTTCATGTAGTGTCATAACAGCACTGTAGGACAGACTTGTTAAGGCTTTTGGTGGAATAAGGTGAGAATTAAGAAAGGAGTAAAAATCCTCACAAAAAACACCTGAGTGACAGAGCTGAAGATGGAACACCGGTATCCTGAAATTATATTTTCAGTTGTTTAAAACTAAAGTAGCTGTTTCACAACTGATAACACATTGAAGTTGCCCATAAATTAACATTCAGGGAACAGCCTGAAGAGAGTGAAGACAGCTACTTGGTAAATCCTTGATGGTGAAGTTGACAGGCTTTCTGTCATGGATTTCAGCTGGGCCAGAAGATGCTCATGCATCTTATAACATATATTAATACAGTATTGTTGGTTTCAGGGACACATCACTATTTGAATGTTCTTTGTCAGTATATGAAGAAACTTATGACCATAGGACACATGCAAGAATAGGCTTGGTTTCAAGTCTTCCAGCTGGCATAGAGTTCAGGAAGTATGTTTTGCTTTAGCCCTATCATGGCTATATCAGTAACAGAGTCCACATAGTAGGTCTGGGAGAGAATCTTGTATTGATTTCTCTGCTCAGATCTCTGTAAGGAGACCCTTCAATCCCAACTTTCATAAAGGAAGAAAAGGCCCAAAGTAACGACAGAGCATCTTTCTTCTATGTCAAGAGTTTTACTGAAGATCCAAGGTGTTTCCAATTGAATTTGGTGAATCATTATCCTCCAAAACAACTTACAAGCAAACGACATTATGTTTAAGCCCATATGAATCAACAGGGCTAGGATCACTTTCTCCATTTCTCCTGCTACTATATTCAGTGAATCTTGAAGACTTGAGGAATAAATGTGTCCCCAGGGAGAGTTTCACCTGG
The DNA here is from genome assembly GCA_013400415.1 of Scytalopus superciliaris. NCBI lineage: Eukaryota > Metazoa > Chordata > Aves > Passeriformes > Rhinocryptidae > Scytalopus > Scytalopus superciliaris. The sequence goes on along the minus strand of VXBX01007021.1, from coordinate 8,311 downwards.
GTAGGTTAATTACACTGCCCACAATGCGTCTACGATACTCAGCTCTTTTTGAAAACACTTCCCCTCCAGGGTGGGCCGTCAGGCCTTTGACACTTAGATTTGGATGTGGAATCCATAAAGACTAATGAGTCATGCAGGCTGGAGCTCAAGTCTGTTATTCCTCTTGAATAGCTCTTGGGCATTTTGTTTTCATTGCAGGTGAACTTAAGCAACAAGCATGTTTTTATTTCCCTAGCAAGGAAAATGCATCTGCTAAAGATGTGTGCATCTTTTTTAAGAGTGTCAATTTATATGCAAAATAGGTTTAACACTTGTGCCTGTGGACAGCTGCCAACACAGCTCTTAGCATCTCAGGTCTGGACACCGAGACCCCAGATTCTTTTCCCTTCTTCATTCTCGTGTTCTGTTTCTCTCTTTTTTTCACCCACTTTTTCTGAACTGATTTTGGAAAATAATGTCCCAGTTTTATCCATCAATGTTTAAAACTCTTCCCATGCAGATGGTTTTATAGAGGTCTGAATAGAAATGAGTCGAGGTGTCTCAGAACAGCCATAGTCTATCATAAAGAGCAGTGGAAGATAACCAAGATTTTGCATAATACAGCACACTTGGCATTCTTAGTGAAAAAGAAGCCAAGTCTTCTCTCAGCATTGAGAAATTCTTTCTATTAAGGTGATAAAGATTGGTCCCTTTGGGTCAAGGTAGGGGAGCATTAAGTGGGAAAGAGTAAAACCTACTTTCTGCCCACCTAAATTTAAGCTGTCCTACAAATGATAAGAACATTTCATTCTTTTGTGTTCTCACTTTTTTATCCTTTCTTCTTGAACATTGAATTTATCATTTCAATGTTAAAAAGAGAAACCAGATGTTATAGTTATTAACTTTTGGAATCAACTATAATCTTCCTATTAAATCCTTCCATCCAGGTACAGGCAATTATTTGCTTGATCTAAAGGTGCAGAAAATGTAGACACACAGGGTTTCAGAAAGTCCAGTTTAATAAGACAGGTGGGTAACTAATAATGTGGAAAATTACCTGCAGATTGAGGATATTGGGAATGACTAATGGCCAAAACTAAGCGAGTAAATTAGTTGCAAAATGATACCATTTGCAGTAGTTGTGTGAGTAGGGGACTGGATGGCACAGTGGCATGTGGCAGTGATCTGCGCTTGAATATGGCCCAAATTCAGGAAAACATGCCATCAACTTATGGCTTTTTCTTTTTCTTTGCCACTTTTATTTTATTTTAAATTATTATTTTTTCACGTACTCTTCAATTTCTGTAAGGTTTAATAGCAAATGCACAGGAGCCCAGTTAGCTTTGCGAAGTTTAAAAAACAAAGTTGTTGTCAAGGTCAAATACATTGAAACTGAGATTTCAGTTTGCTTTACAAGCCAGAGTTCAGATAAGCAAAACATTCTTCATTGTAGAAGACTCTGAAGTGCAGATGAGGAAGGAGAATTTCAAAGATTTTTTTTTCCTCCCAATTCAGGATGTTCCTTAAGGTTCTAATTCCAAAAGGAACTCAAATGTTGGTTTCAATGGGATCATTTATTCAGAATTAGCCACATGCCTAAGTATTTGGGGGCTTAATTAGCTATCCCAAAATACACAATTTGACAGGCTGATCATGGGCAGTATTCAAACAATTGCCCAACAAGGTTGTCTTCTCCAAGATCTAAGTACTATTAAGTGAGAGAGCAACACACTTAAGATCTCAGCTAGAAGTGAGAACTGAATTTGCATATCTATCTGATCTTAGGTTTGCCCACCTGCCTGAGGTACAGATTACATATTGTTTCTGATGAGGCAAGCAACATGATGAATGATTTTACTGTACCTGTTGTGACAGTGCTTTTTCTCAGAGAGTGTTTTTAAACAAAATATAGTGAACTAATAATGAGTGTATTAACTTTTTCCATTTTGACGATCCCATGTTACCTTTATTGACAGCCAGGTGTACACAGAATATCTTGAAAACTACATGGAATTGAAAGCATTGAAACATGCCTCCAATTTTTTTAAGTTCTCCAAATTTTTTTAATACTTTTGCAAATGGAACCAGGTTGAGTTTATATTTTTCATTCCATTTTTAATATTATTGCAATTCCTCTGGAAAACCTGCTTTTATAAAGCTGAAGGGTAGAAAAAACATTAATTCTGAAATGTAGATGCATCTTTTAGATAAATCTACACTCTGGAATTTGACTATAAGAAGGGACACACACACACAAACCTAAACTCACATGTACCTGCACTCCTCTGTGCAGACATTTATATCACAGATAAAAGTTACTCCATGCAACTAATTTCTACACAAAATTATTTTAAAAGTAAAGTTAAAAAAATTATTACTGCTTATAGTCATATAGGAAAGAATATTCCAATATTAACAGTAGTAAAAAAATCAATAGTTTCAGTTATGTCCTCTACCAGTCAGAGTTGTGCTCCAGGTATTTCACTCCTTCTCCCATTGCTGAAAATGACCTCCTTTTCTGATTTAGCCTCTGTGCTCCTCATGTGGATGCTCCCTAAGGAGCCACTCCAGGTTAGCAGAGATCCACTCTTTAAACTGGTTAATATTTAAACACAGCTTATGTGATTTCTCCAGGGTCTAAACTGTATTCTGTGAAGCCTTACTGTTAGATTTGAAAGACTGAGATAATTTCTCAGGAACTCTCATAGTGAGGGCCACATACAATAACACTAAAATACAATTCTCAGGGGCTGAACTTCTGATACAGACTCTTATCTGTCTTTGGGTGGTGATTGTCTCTATGTTCTTACCTCTCTCTAATCCTCTGCAATTCTTTTTATCACAAAATGTCATTGAGACTAACTCCTTCCCCGCTATAAGATTATTGTCCTATGGAACATTTGTTTTTTTCTATGTATACAGACACTGTAAGAGAAGTGGACAATTTTATTTCATAACTACTGATAAGGGAAGCAAAATCCTATTGCTTTCAGGTTTTCAGGACCCCAAAAGTTGTTTTCAGTGTTTTTACTAAGTGACAGTTATTTAAAAAAAAATAAAAAAATATATATATAAAGGAAGAAAAGGAACATATACAAAGACAAAAGCAAGTTTTAAAAGCTTACAAAGAGATTTATTAATTGCACTGAGCTCTGAGGTTCTGGTGAATAGTACCTATAAAACACAGAAATATAACTCTACAGTACCTGTAAAAATATGGCCTTCATGTTTAGAACTTGTAAATATACTGGGATAACAAATTATTTGCACAAAATTAGTCAGATTTCCAAAGGAAGGCTTTCCATTGAAGTAAATTGTAATTGGTCTACTGATTACAGAGGGGCCGTAACAATTTATACTGGCGTGATCTAATCAGTTGTATGTGGTAGTACAGGTCATATCTGCCTGGCCCACTCATACTCCTTGAACAAGTTTAAAAAAAATTAAAAAAAAAAGGGGGAAAACAAAATAAAATAAATAGATATTTATGTTGTAAATACAACCAGAACAGACAGCCTACCTGCCACTGCCCAACACAGGCAACCTGACTAAGACTGCTGAAAGTGGGAAGAAATTGATATGGGATCAGAGGTACTCCTAAGTTTGGGATTCAAAGCAGTCAAAAGTCTAACAGACTGATGAGCTGCTTGGCAGCTGCTAAAATTCTTGCTGTAATTTCACAGAGTATTTGCAAATACTGTGGTTTTTCTTTGCTTGGTTTTACGGATTTCCATCCTGTACATGTTTGGGTGCAAAAATCACGACCATGGAACCAGCTAGGAAATATTTTTCTGCAGTCAGCAAAATGACCATGATCCTGTTTCCACAGTTTACTACTTGAGTATTCCTGAAACAAAAGTTATCCTGGGGTTGATGGGCTTCACTCTTCAGGACAGTGCCACAGCTGTGGCATAGAAACAAAATGAAAATGAGTATTCTCCCCTTAAAAGACATAAACCAGAGACTAAGGCACTTACTTGTATTATGTACATTTCATGGAGACATTGCTTCTATCCCCTCACCTCCCATAACCCTTCTTGACATCAGCAAAAATTATTAGTTTTGCTCTTCAGTGTCATGCCTCTTGGTTACCTTTAATTGAAATGGAGGTGTTCTGTGCAGCAAAATCAGTTAAAAATCTTTTCAAGTGCCCCCTTTGTATAATTTATCATGGGATTTAGAGCTTCTGAGCTTGGATCATTTAGTTCTCAGGAGTCTTTAACACCTGATCATGATTTCTGGTGGGACAGTACTTAGTATAGTCGGTAGAATATGAAGATAACTGAAAATTTATTTACTGTATCAAATGCTGATGTTGCCAGAAGAGTGGTTTGAGATGAGGATTACCTTTCACAGCAAATTAATTGAAAGGAACAACTTAATTTGAAGGAACTGAAGACAAGAAAGAAAGAAGGGGAAAAAGTGAGACCCTGTAGTACTGAATAAAAAGCTGCTTGAGTTTTCCTGTTAAATGAGTACTTTCATCATGAACAAGGAAAAAGGTGCCTTAATAAGAAGTAAAGTTATTAAAGTCTTTTTATCAGGATAGAGTATGACAATGCGAAACTTACCTTTGTGAGAGCTTACCCTCTTAGTCCGGCAATCACCCTTTTTGCTTCTTTTTAAAATTGCATGTAGCTGCAGGTCAGTCATCCTCACCCTGTGGTCAGCATAGCTACTCTTTAAAGACAGTAGAAGTAGTCATGGTGAAATTTTTTCTTTGCTAGGCACATTTTTTTATTAAGTATGAACTTCTTTACCTGTCTTCAACTTTTGTGCCATTATTCCTCAGTGGTTCTTCAGTTTCTAGTACAAGAGGCAATTTTTCCTGAGGACTGGGAACACCAAGGTGAGTTAAAAAACCTCCTTCTGTTTTAGTCTGTGTGTAAAGAAACTTGGCATAATGCCTCTTCTGTCATGAATTCTCTGTGTAGGTTTGATCAAGTCACTTAGGTACACGTGGTGATTTCAGTAGGCTCTGGGCAAATCTGCATATCTTAAAGGATCTGGGCCTTTAGGCTTTACTGCCTAGTGGAAATTAAGGTCTTAATTCCTTTTGCTGCCATCAAGGGCATGATACTATATTTCAAAAATATAGAGAAGGTTTCAGATAAGTATATATCACTGTGATAAAAAAAGCCCCAGATCTACAAATGAAAGTAAGAAGTTTAGCATTTGTTTGGTTTTCTTCTTTCCCCAGCATTGCCTGTGAGTAGCAAAGTAATGGCTATGCCAGTATTTAACAAAGCACTGAATAATTCAATGAACCTAAGAAATATTAATGGTAACCTGCATTAAAAATATGAGACTTGCCCTTGCTTTTGGACTGGACATCTTGCACACCTGGAAGAAATGTTTATTCCCCTTGTATTTGAAACTGTAGCAGCAACTCTACATTTCTGCTGAAATTTCATGTCTAGAATAACTCCAGTTTGAACATTTGATCTAGGTTACACCACTCAGAGGTATGTCCTTCACATTAAAGCCTTTGAGGAGAGTAAACAAATGGACCAAAAAAATTGATAACAATTTCTTGTTGCAAATCACAGAATCATAGAATGGTTTGCATACGAAGAGCCTTTCAAAGACAATCTTAGTCCAATGCCATGGACAGGAACATCTTTCACTAGGACAGGTTGTTCAAAGCCCTATCCAACCTGAACATGAAGTGCTCCAGTGTCAAGACACCCATGATTTCCATGGCTAACCTGTCCCAGTGCTCCATTACCCTCATCATCTTGCTTGCACACAATTTAAATCCATTCTTTTACAGTTTAAAATCTCTGTTTATAGTCCCATCACTATAATTTCAGATAAATATCTCTCTCTATCTTTCTTCTAAGTCCCCTTTAGGCATTGGAAGCAGCTCTAAGCTTTCCACAAAGCCTTCTCTTCTCCAGGCTGAACACCCTCAGCTCTCAGCCTGTCTTCATAGAAGGCATGGTCCAGCACTCTAAGCATCCTCATGTCCTCCTCATTCCAACAGGTCCACGTTTCTTATGCCTTGTACATCATTTCAGGTGGTGTGCAGGAGATGGTGACAATGTCCTCTCTTGGCATGGTGTCACATGCAGCCCAGGACATGACTGGTTTTCTAGGCTTCACATGCACAGTACCAACTCATGTCCACTTTCATTAGCTCACAGAAAGCATAATTTCAGGGGGGTTTATTTGCCTTTATGTTCATTGTGTATCAATAAGCATAATGATATTTATTATGAAATTTAAAAATATTACAAAATTGGGGTGTGTGTGTGTGTGTGTGTGTATATATATATATATATATGCATAGATATATAGATAATGACATTTCTATACATATATCTTTGAATATATTGCTAAGACTAGTTTGCTTCCTCCCATTTCCTCACTTACCTTTGTATTTTTTATCCTGCTAAAACACTTTCCCAAGTAATGGCTAAACAACAAACATGGAGAAAGGCAGCACTGCTGGTTTTGTTTGTTGACTATCTTTTTGAATTCACAGTGTGTAGGCACAGTTTTTAAGTGTTTAAGTTTTTAAGTATTACAGTGTGAGAGGGCAGGGGGGTGGGAAACAGAAAAATATCACCCAGAGAACAGTGATACTGAGAATAACTGGAAAGGACCCATCTTCTTCATGTTAAAACTCACAAAGTAATTCCAGAAAGGGAGGGGTGGGGTGGTGTGGGGGGGGGGAAGGCAAATATTTGCTGCAAATTTTCTCAGAGATTGCAGTATACTAAACTTATCACTTCTTACAGCTTTGATATTTATTTATTTTCTTTTCTATAATTTGTTTTTGTGGTTATTATTTTTTAAAAAAATGAGAAAACCAACATGTTATTCCTCAAAACTGAGATTACAACCCAAGTTTAACTTTAAATCTATGAAGAGCTCACTGAGAGAAGAAAAAAACATACACCAGCCTATGAGGAAAGCATTCTTTCTCCTTCCTATTTTGAGTAACAAATACAGGGTCAGATGTGAAAATGTGAAAACGGAGAACACACTTGGCAACTCAGGTTACATCAGAAATTGGGTAAGGATGTTGGACCCAATAATGAGAGGAACAAGTTGTATGTCTTATGTTAATATGCCTCAAAATCTCACCTCCAAGCATGGTTCAAACATCTCTGTCCACAGAATCATACAGTCACAGCATCATTAAAGTTGGAAAAACCGCTAAAATCAAGTCCCATCACTTCCAAGCTCTGCCAAAGGCACCACTGAATCATATCCCAAAACATCACATCTACACATTTCTTTTGACACTTCCAGGAACTCAATAACACAGAGAATGATGACACAATTTTTTTCTGAGGAAAATACAATCATGCTTTCATCCCTGGAAGTGTTCAAGGCCAGGCTGGACAGGGCTCTGAGCAACCTGGTCTAGTGAAAAGTGTCTCTTCCCATGATAGAGGGTTGGAATGAGATGATGGTTATGGTCTCTTTCAACCCAGGCCATTCTCCTGTTCTATGATTCAATATTGTCCACTAACTTTTCAAGAGATGGAAGCAAATATATCGTTGTTTCTTGACATTATAAGTATAACATTTACAAAACTTCAGCAGAAGTCCTAATGCTGCAGAAAAAATGCAGTGTAAACTATCTTCCTTTTTCAAAAAGCCTTCATAGTTTTCATTCCCTGTTTTTCCTTCTGTTGTGCCTGTCCTTATCTAGTAGGTATAGAGAGAGAAGATTATTCACTTTCTGTTTGCATATTTAAAGTATTTGAAGGTTTTTATCAGGTTCCACATCAGTCTTGTCTTTAGCATAAACTTTGCTCTTTCCTCACTGATCATGCTGCTTAGACATTTGATCATCCTTGTTGCTTTTGAATCCTCAGCAGGTGCCTTAAGGCAGTTTTATGCCCACTTTGATGCAATAGAAGTGCAACTTAAAAGGAGCTCAGGCTCTCCCATATATCTTTATATCTTTTAGGATAATAAATAATAATGATCCATATTCACATTGCACTTTGCATTTGCAAGATACTCTACAAACATTAATTAATTAGTCCTCATGGCTCTCCTGTGTGATAGCAGTTATAAAGCTTTGCAAGAATATGACACCTTTGAGGTAAGGTTCTTAGATAACTTTAAAAATATTAATGAATCCAATCTATTTATATGTTACTGCTCACAGCAGTGCAAAATGAGAGGTAAATAGTGTTGTATATACTTTACGTTCACCGCAACTGAGACCAAGAGCTTTTCAGATTGGAGGCCCAGAGTTGATATCCATCTCAAGTTTGTGAACTGTTGGATGTTGACACATATTTTTTCTAACTAGTTTACCAAACTGTGCCTTCAAAGGATAACTATTTGCAAGAAGGTTTTTCTCCTC
>VXBX01007017.1:542427-615266 GCA_013400415.1 Scytalopus superciliaris | reverse complement strand
GTCTGTGGAGAAGAGGTAATAGAAGGCATAATCACAACTAACCTTCCTATTCCTTTAATCCTGGATCTGAGTTCTGAGACTTGAAATTGGTGTTTTTTTCACTGAGAATCTGTGGCAGAATACATTCCTAGCATTACAACAGATGCTATTAAAGCAGCTTCTTTTCATTATGGAAACAAAACTGAAGCACTATAACATATGTTGTGTTGATTCATGTCTCAGAAAATATAATTCCATGGAGATATATTTGATAAATGCAATAAGAAAGCAGCTGATTCCTTGGAACAATGCATTTGACTGCAGCATTAGCCACTTGCATATTGTACTTGACAAGCACTCAGATGTGCTATGTTTTGATGCATTGCTGCAACACCTAGGGATTTTCATTCAGATTTAACACTATTCCTTTTTATTCCTGAATGTCTTAAAAGATGTTACTTGAAAATGGAAACATGGTAAACAATTCCTTTTTTGGGAATCTGACCCTGATGTTCAGTTGCTTCAGACCTTGAGATTGTCTGGCTCCTCATCTCCAAAAGAGAGGGCCTATTTCTGCCTCCTCTTCCATCCAGACACCCTTCATCTGTCTTCTTCGCTTATACAGCACACTGAAGGCAGAGGCTGTGCCTTATATGCACAGTCAGCACCTATACAGACCTTGGCTGCAACCTGTAGGTGCTCCTGTGTAAGAATATTCCCCATATACCACTGACTGATATGCTTAGTATCGGCCTCAGATGACTGGAGGGTGCCAAAGATACTGGGGAGCATTTCCCCCTAGAGTACTGAGCCTAGAAGCACCCGCAGGCTCCAAACCCCTTCCAGGACTGGTGCTGTAGTCCCACAGAACTTCAGTTCCCCCATCTACTGTTGACTCTCTCAACAAATATCTCCTCATTCAAGTGTCTGAAGAAAAGACTTAGCATACCATTTCTGAAATCAGTGTCTGGGAATGGATGTGGGAACTATATCAAGAATACCGAGAAATCCCAATTTCTTTGACAGTTCTATCACCTTCACAGAACTGACTACAGTAAGTATTTGTTTCTGACAGTTGACTAGATAAGGTGAATCCATGGTGAGCTGATAAGTGCCCTAACAAGGTATATTCTTGCAGAATTTTCTCTCTGACCAGAAACCACTCACATCACTGACAGCTGGCACCTTCAGCATAAAACAATCAAAACAACAATACACAATACTGATGCATTTATATCCCAAACCAAATGCAGTGCATTTGGCTGGAACAGGATCTGTGAAACAGAAGCAGATTTTGGAGTATTGCCTGCTCTAATATAACACACATATATATATTTATATTAAAATATATTTTAACAAAATTTAAAGGGTGTTCTCTGCCCTCTTTACAGAGCAAAAAACTATCTCTCACCTGAAGTAAAAATTTGATGAATTGATCCTTGATTAATTTTGTCCACTTCAGGGCCATTAAACCTGGTTGTAGGGACAGAACAGAGTAGACCAGGGCTGTTTCAGGAGGCAGGAAGCCTGTACAGAGCAACTGTTTTATGTCATTGCCTGTCTCATTGCTCCACTGGGATCTCTGAGAGGAGATTACAAGTTACAGTAGCCCATCACAAGACAGGGAGAAGCATCAAAATATTAGTGTAAATATACAACACAAAAACTTTACTGAAAATTTTATATGCTGAGAAAGACAGAATAAAGCTGACCACCTCTCTAGCTCAACTAAAAGCCTACTTCATGATGTATGTAAAGTGCCTTCAGAAAAAGCCAGATCCCCCCCATCTCATAAACCCCTCTTGTCCTTTAGCTGCATTCAACCAGAGGTCAACAAGGTGACTCAAGCCAAAACTCAGCACAGAAGAGGAAAACTTCCAAGAGCTTTTCCTCCAAGCTGCTGTCTTCTTTCTAGAGATTTAACCAACTCCCTAGACCTTATTATTCGAGCAAGCACTCTGACTCTGGCATGGAAAAGACACTTATGTCTTTTCTGTACAGTTAGGAAATCTGGCAGCCTCTTATATTGAGATTGCTGCTTCAATCCTCTTTGGGGGGCATTTTGGTGTTGAGCTGGTTCCTGTTGCAGAGTCCAAATGTCCCTGCTCAGTGCCTCTGCAATCCGATCCCAGGGGGCAGCCGTTCTTACCGCCATGATTATCCACAAACCCACTAACAGAGGTCCAAGGAGGTGGTTCTTCTTGTCATTCTTCACTCCCTGTGCTTTCACATGGCAAATTTATTTTTCTCGTGAGTGGCACAGTATAGGTGGCCACTTTGATAGCATTAAACAAAGTTATTTGATGGCGAAATCACTCAGCAACAGAAGAGAGAGAACTTATTTATTGATTGAACTTCCCACAGATATTGCCTGATGTTGCTGACGTTTATAGGATCAGTACTTTGAAACTGAAGGACATAGCCTTAAAAATTGTAAGCAGGTGCAATGTTATATTTAAAAATTAAAAAGTGATTTCTTTATGAGAATGACATGCAAAACAGACAAGCATTTATTCTGCTTTGCTCACTGAGAATCACCCTTGAAATATGCTTTCAAAGGCAGTACAGAGAGCAATACAGATACAATGTACTGCCTTACTTTCACCAAAGATCCTCTTTGAACCTCCTGAGCATATTTTTCCAGCTCAATATCCTGCTGCCAGGTGTGTCTGAGGAAAAAATTAAGGACCATCACATTTCCAGATAATGTATTTTAAGAGCTGATCTCATAATACAAGGGTCAGTTGAAATCAAAATACTGTTTACAGCAGTGCTCTTTCTTCTTAGCTCTGAACTTGTTAAAAACATTTAGACTGAATTAATTAAAAAAAAAAAAGCAAACTGCTCTTGACTAGCTTAAGGAGTAACATGTGGCATGTAATTTGGATTGCTGAGTGATTTAGACAAGAAAGCCGCATTACTCATCTGTCTCATTTAAGATATGTAGATTCTGTAATCTTCCATCTGGATTTTCAGCCAAACTTGCTTTCGGTGGTTTGAAGAAGGCTGGAGGAAACAGTTCATCTTTGAATGAACAAAGAAGGGTGAAAGTTGTCCAACTGGAAAAAAACTGAGCATATGACAAAAAGTGACCCTGGGCTACAGCAATGTATGGGAACTTATTTTCAGTGACAAAATGATTCTTTTACTTTGTTTTCCACAGCAAACAATCCCTCTGTATTTAGTGCAGGATCCATTTAGAACCAGAACGGCACATTGCTATACAAGATGCACAAGCTTTGTCCACTCCCCTTGTTTCAGCTACAAAATCATCATATGAACACATCAGAGATCATGGAAAAGATCCATGGGCAAGAAAATCAGAGTCTTCTACTCTCAAGGGAAAAACAGATTTTAAAGATAATTTAAGAGAAAACAACAATGCTAAGTTTAACTGTCATCCTGCAGTGCCAACACCATTCATTTGAACATGGAGTAGAAATAATGCCCTCTTGCTTTTAAAACTAATAGTTCTACTAGTTCAAATCTATGTTTCCATTCATTAACTAGTGTTTTGGGGCTATCCCCAGACACTCACTGTCCATAACTCAATGGAGGCCAATCTGTCCAAGTGACGAAGAAAACATTAGATCTGCCTATCAAAGCATAGGTGAGAAAAAATTTTCTATGATAAGCCTTCAGTTAACAGGATTTGAACAATTAAGAAATGAAATTTATAAAAACCCACAAAACCCAAACCCCAAAATGCCCCAAAGGACCCTAATGCTCTTCAGAAATATATTTACAAACTCCAAGAGCAAATAGATCAAAGGCTCTTGAGCCACATTCATATGAAATGTGTCAGAGAGAAAGACCAAAGTCTGTGTAATTTGTTAGGTTTTGAAAAAACAACAGCAAAAAATCCTTAGCCAAAATAATAGGCAGGATCAGATGCTCCATGTCCAGAGAGATAAAAGAAGAGATAAAGAGAAGTGCACACAAACACCAATTGCCCCCTGCCTCAAACAAAAGAAAAGTGAGTAGGAGTGACAGCTTCTTCAGGTCCATCTTTCCCCTTGACAAATTTCTGGAGCAGCAGAAGCCCAGGAAGTGTCACTGGAGTGTCCTAATAGACCTTATAGAAAGCTTGGGAACACCTGCTACTTGAAGATGAATCTTGGTGTGGGGCTTTATGTTTAGACAGACTGCCATGGAGGGTGCGTGGAAGGAGACTCTTAAAGGCTTCATAATATGTACAGTTTATTAGAGCTCCACAATTGCTTTATAATTCAAAGGATCTAGGCAATAAGCTAGAGCATTAAAACTAAGTAAAACTCATGAGGTACTTTTGGCACTATTTGTTTGTCTGACAGACTGGCACACAATGAGGTGAGATCAACTTTGTGCAGTTGATCCATCAGCCAAGTCCCTGGTACTGTTTTAAACACATCAGGCCCCCAGGGGCTGCTGAAGCCAGAATCTGTGAAGGCTGGGTGTGTGTGACACTCACATCAAGAGCCAGGGCATCTTGCTGAGAGTCCAGTGACTTTACAGGGGCAGAGGACCGGCCCAGCTAGGACTGATGCCAACACAGGCTGCCATGGGACACCAGACATTGGCTCTGTGGCACGGTGAAACACCTATCTGAGCCACTGGAATGCCGAAAGCAGCATCAAGCTACAACTCATTGCCTTAATTCTGTTTTTTCCAGTTTTCTTATTGCCTTAAGGAGAGTCTGAAGGACAATGTGTTTCCTGTGAGTGGTGGTGGGGTCCTACTCCATATTCAGGCTCCCTTTTGCAGCAGCAGGAGCTGTCAGTTCCATGGGGCCAAGACCACCTTGTAGAGCAAAGCAGGTGGCAACTGTTGTCTTTGTCTCCCACCTCATCCCATTGGGCCTTGGCAGTGGGGATAAAATAAGGCATCACTTTTCCCAGACTGGGGTTTGCATTAAGCAAAAGCAGAGAGCTACAGCTTTAGCTGATGAGACAGACATGCCTTCAGAGCTGTAGGAAGCAAGATGTTTGTCACCGATGAGATTACCAGACCTGCTGAGACACACAAAAAAATTGCACCCAAGTTCCTGGGGGTAAAAATTATGAGGATGGAGGTGATTTGGCTTGCCATGCCTGTCCAGAACCATCAGGCTGCAACAGAACTCAAGACATGCAGTGCTTTGGGCCAGGCAACCAGGGGTAACTCCAAACTAAAGAAAATAGAATTCTTGTAGAGAGCACAAAAAACATATGTATGAAGAAGTGGTACTGTGGTATAGTGCTATTGTCATTTAAAAAAGAAAGAGCTACCAAAGAGAAGCTTTTTCTTGTGGTGTCCCTGGTAATATTTTGGGGTGCATCACCTGGAGTCCAGACAGCAGTGAGGCAAGGACCAGAAGCAAGAAAAGGGACTTTCCTCACAGCAAAATTTCTCAAGCCAAGTGGTTCAGAAATTTGCAGTCCCTCACAAGCAGCAAACACTAGTATATCAGAACGAATTTAAAGCTGTTATCCCACAGATCCAGAACAAAAAAAGAAATAGAAAGTGTTACCAGTGTGAGCCCTGGGGAATTTGTGTTTGACTTAGCCCCAAAATCATGCTGTGAGATTCTTGTTCTGACAGCATCAGCTGTGACCTTTTATTGAGATCTATGCAGCCCTGAAAGTGAGGGTTTGGCAATTAACAGGAACAGGATTGTCAACTGTGCTGCCTTGTTTAGACACTGTAGAAAATTGTGTACACACCAAGTGAAAAAACATGTATCCTGTTGGTAGAAAGAAGGCACTCAGAAGTTGTTTCTGTGAAATTTCCAGTTTAGGGGCTGATGTTTTCATTCCTAGAAAGGTACAAGCTTTGAACAAGCACAGGAGAATGAGGTGCAGCCAGATAAAGGGTGAAGCAGCTCCATGTTGTAAGAATTTAGATAACATTTCACTCTCACTTTAATGTATTACATTTTCTATGCTTTTTTTGAAGGGTGGTCTCCCTTTTTAAATAGGATGTAATCTCTTTGCAAACATTAAGCCACACAATGTCTTGCATATTTACAGAAGTATGTCTAATTTAGCATATTTGAGTAGAATAGTTTGATTATTGTTTGATTTTTGTGCAAAAGGACTATTGTAGGCAAGGTTTTCAAAAACAGGAATCACTTCTGAGAGGCATCTATATATATAAAACTACTAAATTCTAAATAAGGCTTTCTAGGTTTACCAATAAGGTGCAATATAGAGTTGCTGAAAGTAACATAGCTGCATTTGGAGAGTATGTTCTTCTGGGTGGAGACCTTCTGAACAGCACCATTCTGCTTCCAGGATGCACACTAGCCTGCATACCTTTACACAGCCCTGTGTTATGTCACGTATGTGCATCCAAACAAGCTCTGCTTGACAATGTGACATCCAAGTTAGCAGATCATGTTTGGTTTTACCACATGAGTTTGAGGATTGTCACATTTCTTATTGTCCTAGTTTTGGCTGGGACAGTTTGTTTGCTTCATAGCAGCTGGTACAGTGCTGAATTTTGGATTCAGTAGGAGAATAATGCTGATGGATAATGCTAATGGATAAGACACTGATGTTTTAGAAATTGCTAAGTAGTACTTACTCTAAGTCAAGGAAGTACTTACTGCAGTCAAGGATTTTTTGTTGTCTCATGTCAGTGCAGAGCTGCACAAAAAAGCCAGGAGAAAGTGTAGTTTGGACAGCTGACCTAAATTGTCCAAAGGTGTATTCTATATCACAGAACATCGTGTCCAGTATCCNTTTGTTTCAATTATAAATTTTTCTTATCTCAAACCATGGAGTTTACCTTTCTTTTCCAATTCTCGTCCCTTCTGGGGATGGGGAGGAGGTTGTGTGAGGGAGCAGAGGCATGGTGCTTTTTTAGTGGCTGAGATTAAACCACAACACCATCACTACAGTGGAAATTCAGGACAGACGAGTGTTTTGTTCTTCAAGGCTTGGTTCATATGAGTAGTTTTTGAAAAGTTGTGGTACTGTTAACACCCATTGAAGTGTTCACACTATGAGTAAGTGAGTAACAGCTAGTAGGAATAGTATGGATAGTGGTTAACTGCAGAAACAGCACTCTCTTTAGTTCCTTGTCTGGGCTATTTTTGAACAACTGCTGCTTATTGTCATTATTGGGTTCAAAAATTGACTTCCTTTGTTCTCTTTCCAAAGAACAGAGTAAATCAGATCTGACATTTGAAGTGGTGTATTTACAGCAGCACAGAGCATGTGGCTCTGGAGAATGGCTGCAATGAAAAACAGAGAGCAGCCAAAGCCCTGGTTACGTTTGTCACCCAGTGGAACAGGAGAAGACCATGGCTTCTTCACCATCCTATTTTATCTCCTTCTTTTATAAAATCATCTTCAAATGGAATATTAAACCTGGTTGCTCTGCTTTCAGATCTAAGCCCAAGGAATTTCACATGGGCGTATTAGTAACTGAGTAATGCATCCACATTGGATGTGTTTTGTCCCTGTCTCTGCAGGAAGGGAGGAAGCACCAGTTGTCACTGCTTCATTATTTGTTCCATTTCTCCCAGTGGTAAAGGGGCAAATTCTAAATGCCAACTGGCGCAGTTTGCAAGGGTGTATAATTTATGAGGCACGTGTGAGAAACTGAAAAGAGAGCTACATTCAATATGAACATGAGAAAAGCATCCAGCTTGCAATCTCTGCCACACAGCATGGCTGCCCATGCTTAGTTATCACACAGCACATATTTTTTCCCGAACTCTAATTCTCAAGGTTTGGTTGGGGCTTTTTTTGTGTTTGAGGTTTGGTTTTGTTTTGGTTTTTAGAGATAGGTACTTTGTTTTAGGCTGGAAGCCTTCTCAAGGGAAAGAGAGACCGTCTGGAGAAAACAAGATTGCAAAGGTATAAAAAAATCTTATAGCTTGCCAAAACCAGATCAACACTGTTGAATATTGTGGAAGGCAGAGGGGATGTGAAACAGAGGTAGGACACTCACACTAGAGAGCTCCTTACTGGAAATAGAAATGGTTTGAATAAAGACAGGCAAGGCAGGCAGGCATCCTTTCACAAACAACAGGAGAGAGGAAAGGAAAGCAGAAATGTACAAATCATGGGTACACAGAATTATTGCTATTAGTGTTTAACTTTTCTAACCAAATNCAAAGCCCTGGTTACGTTTGTCACCCAGTGGAACAGGAGAAGACCATGGCTTCTTCACCATCCTATTTTAACTCCTTCTTTTATAAAATCATCTTCGAATGGAATATTAAACCTGGTTGCTCTGCTTTCAGATCTAAGCCCAAGGAATTTCACATGGGCGTATTAGTAACTGAGTAATGCATCCACATTGGATGTGTTTTGTCCCTGTCTCTGCAGGAAGGGAGGAAGCACCAGTTGTCACTGCTTCATTATTTGTTCCATTTCTCCCAGTGGTAAAGGGGCAAATTCTAAATGCCAACTGGCGCAGTTTGCAAGGGTGTATAATTTATGAGGCACGTGTGAGAAACTGAAAAGAGAGCTACATTCAATATGAACATGAGAAAAGCATCCAGCTTGCAATCTCTGCCACACAGCATGGCTGCCCATGCTTAGTTATCACACAGCACATATTTTTTCCCGAACTCTAATTCTCAAGGTTTGGTTGGGGCTTTTTTTGTGTTTGAGGTTTGGTTTTGTTTTGGTTTTTAGAGATAGGTACTTTGTTTTAGGCTGGAAGCCTTCTCAAGGGAAAGAGAGACCGTCTGGAGAAAACAAGATTGCAAAGGTATAAAAAAATCTTATAGCTTGCCAAAACCAGATCAACACTGTTGAATATTGTGGAAGGCAGAGGGGATGTGAAACAGAGGTAGGACACTCACACTAGAGAGCTCCTTACTGGAAATAGAAATGGTTTGAATAAAGACAGGCAAGGCAGGCAGGCATCCTTTCACAAACAACAGGACAGAGGAAAGGAAAGCAGAAATGTACAAATCATGGGTACACAGAATTATTGCTATTAGTGTTTAACTTTTCTAACCAAATTATTGGCATTACTGGCAACATCACCAGAACAAAAGCCAGGTGACTGCAGATTTGCACAGTTCTACATATGCTTAGTGATAGCTAAACCATTGTGCAAAAACATATCAGATCATATAGAAAGGACAAATGGAAATGTTTAAATACTTAAGGATTTAAATTAATTTCTTATCTGTATGTATTTTCCTTCCTTCTGCCTGCGAATTTTGCTTTGTCCCTTCCAGCAGGAGACTTTCACTCTAGTGTCACATCACCCTGAAAAAGCTCCACTCAATGAACAACTGCAGAGCCACATCTCCTCCCCCAAGTTAACTGTACTCCCCTAAGTTCAATATACCATCTTTGTCAGAGAATCAGGAATTCCAGCCCACTCCTAAAGTAAACCAGCCTTGAGCTCTGTATAGCTTGGCCAGATATGAACACAGATAACATTATTTTCTAAGTCCTATGTGTTTGCAATAGCTTTCTTAAATAAGAAGCATCTGGCTTAAACAGCATGAAGCACTGGTGCCAACATTGCTGGGAGGGGTTTGGCAGGAACTGTGGTCTCTGTTCTTGGAGGTGTCATGGGCTGCAGACCAAGATTTATGTTGTCTTGTAAAGAGCTCTGGCCTGGCACATGGTTTGTTTGTGCAATTCCCTGTTACATACCTTTATTTATGCTGAATTTTTTTCTGGAGCTTAGGAACTGAGCAAAAGATGAAGCAGACTTTAGTTCAGCATCTCCAGTGTGTGTGCATAACTGAGCAGTGATACCTTAATCTATACAGCTGCATGTCCTCAGAAGTAAATTGACCTCAGATGATCCCCTTCCTAAATGAATATGGCCTGGTTGGGAGAAAAAGCTGTTTAAAGGGCTGCAGGGCCAGCACTTAAGGTAAATCTCACTTGAAATCATCAGAGCTGAAGCACCCTCAGAGACAATGAAGATATGATTTCATCTCCACCACCTCTTGTGGAATAATATAAAAATTCACTTAGTTTGACTTAATACATTTTTACGTGTATCTGAATTTCACCCTTAAGTAAGAGTAATGTTCAGGAGTCTTTCCCATTAAAACTATGTACCCATCTCTAGAACATAAAATACACACTCAGTAGGGAGTCGGAAATTAGATTTGTTAGACTATCAGTCCAGTTGGCAGACTTAGGTTTCCAGATTGCAATCCATATATTATTCCACTGTACTGTACAGGAGTAGCAAGCAGGGTGGTAGCACATGGAATTATTTATCAGGATGAATGTAATCAAGTCTTGAAGGAAAAAGTGAAAGGAAGGTGAAAAAAAGATCCAATAGAGTAATATAGACTAGGATTGTTATTTACTGAAAGGATATGAAAAAGTACAAAAAGCATGAAAGAAAAATTATTATCTTCTCCTGGTGCAAGCAATAGTTTTAGCTGATCTACTGTCAAAAAATGTTTCCAAATTAGTTTTATTTAAAGAGTCTCTGAGATGGCAAATTGTCTAATAATCAAGTAATTTCATTAATTAATTTACTTTGATTAGTATAGTACTTTTCAAGAAGAGCTAATCAGTTTTAACTTCTAGTAAACTGGAAATGCCACAGAAAATGCTGTCATAGTCTTAAACTGCTAATCAGTTTTGAAAATCTAAATTAGCATGCATTTTTATACTCTTCTTTTTCAGTCACTGGCTGGAATATCTTTCTTGACCTTGAACTGGGAGGAAAAACATTTTCAAGATACCACACTTCGTCATTGCAGTTTTTAGTCAAAATATTGAATATGTAAGAGTAAAAATGTTTTTACTAAGTAAGGTGATCATAAGGTAACTTTTTTTTTCACCCAGAGAACATTCTTACATGCTCTTTAAGCATATTGTGCAAACTGCTGGGTATGTTATAGTAACAGCTTTTCTGAAAAGCTGTAGCAAAAAAAGATATTATATGATATCAATATGATAAGATCCTCATGTTTTGTAAGCATATAAATATCGAAAAAATGCCATGATATAATTGATAGTGCGACCACATAAGAGTTTTCTATGTTATTATGCTAAGAGTTTTCTGTTATTATGCATCTCTTTCATTATCCATGCTGTCACTAATAAACTGATCACAGGTCTTTAGACATTATGACTGTGTCTGGAAATCATGAATTTTTTGTAAGGAAAAAAAGTCCCAATCCTAAATTAATCAATATAGTCTATTGCAGTATACCTGTACATACTTTTTTTTCTCAGTGTGTTTCTGAAAGAGACCCATAAAACAGAACGCAGGACATCACACATTGTGACATATGACACATTGTCACATATCTGACAAAAAAATTCCTGTCTTAATCTGGACATAATTCTTTAGATTGGAAAGAAAATGGCACAAGATGGGTCAAGTTATGGGGGAAAAGTGGCAAACTGCCTTGTGTAATGTGCAACAGCAGCAAAGCAGTATTGGCTTCCCCCAGAAGACACTGGTGTATCTACATGACAGTCTTCTGGCTTACTAAGCAGCAAGTTAGGTAGGGCAGCCAGAGGCTGGACAGTTGTGCCCCTATGCCCCCCAAATGGCATTCAGTAAGGAATAGTATATGTTAAAACTGCTTGTAATTATATAGATGCCTACACTGGGATATAAGTTTCTCTGTTCTTTCTAGAATGCCCATGGAAAAGTTCATAATACCCTTTTTAGACTATATTGATTTTTGGAGGAGAAATCCTCATTTGACTACATGCAGGGCCTAGGGAGTCAGAGTCACCTCAGGTAGGAACTTGTAGTTAAGTGATGTACAGATTTCTCCCCTGAGAGGTCCAGTGATGTTTGTGAACTATTTGGATCCTTTCTTGGATCTGTCTTGGTTTGTGTCCCTTTCTGCCAGTGCTGCGCCTTTAGGGTCTGTGTATTGGGAAGCATTCCCAAGATATTCCCATTGCTCCCAGCTGTGGTCTCTCAATAGGGCATTTTCAACTCCATTTCCTCAGGCACATTGTCCTCTCGCTTGAACAACACCTGTGTGCTCTACCTTGACTGGTTCATATGTAACCTACCTTACCTGTATTAATCCAGCGCCTATGACCTGCCTTTCTCTTGGTTCTGCAGTTCCTATATGCACAGGGTGGTTTTTTTCAATATCCCTACTCAATACAGCATTTCTTACTAGTTTCTGTTTGGCTGGCCACAGTGAGTCCGAGCTGTCTGCCACTGTGCCACTTCTATTTACTGGAGACATATACAGCCTAAGAAAATATGAACTGAAAAGCTTTCTTCTGATGCTATTTTTGTGCTCTTTTCCTTCCAGTCATGTGCTATTTTCCTTCCACAATCTGGACCCTCAGGTTGAGCTCCATTGTAGCTCAAGCAGCAGAAGGCATAAGAACTTGTGGATCCTTCACATTCATCAACACACTAAAGAAATTGTGTGTCCTTCATTTATTAAAAGCAATGTGATTTTCAACTTCCCAGACTTTGACAAAGGCTGAAAAAATATAGTTTAGAAGACATTAGAAGGACTTGGTTGTTTGTCAGTAACTGTATGGGATGTGTGAAAAACACTGGTAATCTGAAATACCAGAATAACAGATATTTGATGCTCACAAAGTGAAAGCAAACATGATAATAAGATTTTCAGCAAAGCATGATCCACTCTTGTGGTGTCAGACAAATAGCAGGGCTCATTGATGCTTCAAGACCAGAAAGATCAGCACTGAATGAAACCACAGTCTCAATGGTTACCCTAATGGCTCAAAATGTTAGGTAAAACCCCAGATGATGTTCCGTTGGGGGAAAAAATTAGGTGGAATCAGTCTGATCTTTGATGTGAGCCTGTGTATTTAACTCACAAAGTCCTGTTTCCCTCAGAAAAGCAGAGATAGAACAGCACAGAAATGTGACCAAATTCCCAAGATTATCTATCATTCAGCCCAAACTACCTCCCCATCATGACTGTCCATTAGGCCACGCTTGCAGTGCCTGCCTAGGCTGTCTCATGCATCCTTCCAACTTCTCATTGTCTCCTACCATTAAAATGCAAAACTAACTGGCTGAAATCAGCTCGTCCACCACATGCCCTGCATGTCCCGTCATTTTGGATAGTAGTTGAATGCCTACATACAGAGTGAAGGTCATCTTTCTTCATAAAGGACAGGACGTGTGTTATGCTTAGCTTAAGTTGAAGGGCATCAGTTTCTTTGTCCCACTTCATTTCAGTGGCTGAGTGGGATTCCTCTTGTGTCTCAGCTCAGAAGAACATTTTTAGGGTGCAACTCATCTGATTATTCAGGTATCTAACCCAGGATAAGATGACTTATATGCCAAAATTTTTACAACAGGAACCTTGGGTGACCCACTTAGACATAAACAGCTGCCTGAATTTGGCCAGAATAACTCATTCGGTGGCAGTCTGAGGAGACTGCCTCAGGCTGAGGTAAAACATGGAGGTAACACAGCGTAGCTCAGAATAGAGGTATGCCATCAGCTCTAAGGAAATGTTGAACTTTGAAGATATACCATCAGTGTTATGCCAAGCAATTGGAGGCTTGAAGAGGCACTTACTCCCGGAAAGCTGATAAACATGGGTTATGTCAGGAAATGGATGTGTGGAGAAATACATGCCTGGCACAAGCGTTGACTCCTGAAGTGCTCTGCTCTGCTCGTGGACTGAGATTATGAGACTATGTGCATTCACTTCTCTCAACAGCGTGATGAAAATTACATACAATGATACATCTGGAACCAAGTTAATCATGATTAGGCTATTGGTCATAGAAGTAAAAGTATAAGCATTGTGTGTATTTGAAAGATAGAATAGATGAAAAGAAAATGGAAGTGAGAAATTAAACTGAACTGAGTTGAGGAAGGTTGAGAAAGGAGAGGAATTACAAAAGACTGGATGGAAGCAGAGGAGGCAGGAATTCAAGGGAATGAGCAATAAAAAAGCAAGAGGGCACAACCAATATAAAAATGGTCATACTGGATATGTGCCAGTGCCTTGGATGCCTATCATCTTGTTTCTCCTAGAAAGGATAAGAGGATGGTGCATAAAATCCACCTATTGAAAACCTAGGATGTAGTCAGCCTATCAAGGGGGCTTCCTCTTAACCTGTCAAGCAGAGATTACTTGAAGCATGAAAGATGGATGAAAACTGAGGTGAAAATAAAAATATAAGGTGGAGTTAATGGAAAGAGTGAGGAAAAGAACAAACTAGGTTATAAAAGGAGCTTAGAGGGTCATGATTTATTTTCCCCTGGTGCTGTGCTGAAGAGATGATACAACTCAAAGTCTTCATATTGGGCTCCTGCACAACATACAGAAGGGCACACTATATTTGATGAGAATGTTTTATGTAGTTTTATGCGGTGCTTGCAAATGTTTCAGGATTTTTAAGTTACGTGGTTTGTTCTTCCTTTTAGTTCAATTTGTACAAACAAATTTAACTCTTTTTGAATCTGAATGATTTTATGATTCACTTCTTGACCCTCACAAAATCTTTCTAAAAATGTGTCCTGGCCCTTTCTTACATCTCCTCTGCTTCTTATTAAAAGTAGTCTGGAATACATTGACTTGGCTATACTGAAGTTGCTCATTGTCCTTTAAAGCTCTTATTTCAAGTCTATATACTTGCACGATTTATATTAAATACTTACTCTGGTGCCTGCTGTCAGGGCAGGAAACTCTTTCAACTGCTATGTGCTATGTATAGACAGAAATTTCACCATAAGAAGAAGCTGTCCTGAGGTAGTTCCAGGAGGAGTCTTAGCTCAGGCAACCCCACCCTTCCCTAATGCTTTGTCATGGAGGTCAAGCCTGTTCAGGGCTACACCTCTCCAGAGCGCAGATGCTGCAGTTCGTGCTTACTTAGTCAGCACTGCTCATGGTACCTGAAATAACATACATGGAGCTCAGAGACACTGCAGGAACAGCATTATTCAAGTATTTGTACCTGAGCAATTCAAGACAACACAAAACCCAACAGTTCCCAAAGAGTAATCTCTTCCAGATGAGTTCCTCTCATGACAGCCCTAGCACCAGAATATAAGGAGAAGTGACAACGAGACCAGGCCTTATGCACCTCTGCATGTCAGGTATTTCTCAAGGAGGAAGAGTACTGGGGAAAAGAAGCTGCTGCCTAAGAGCATTCAGAGAGAAGGGAGCATATTTGAATGGTTTAGTACAAATATATCAGCTCCTTGCAGGATATTGAAACCGATCAGCGGGCCCTGTGATCAGCATATCAGAGCTGACTGATGCACCAGTAGTGTCAGCCTGCTGGCAGGGATAGTTTTTTTGTTTATGGTTGTCACATCAGCTGGAGATTAGATATGAGACCTACTAAATTTGGGGCATTGTTATCTTACAGTGGACATAAGCTTTGAAACATGCCTTGGACAAAAAATACTATTACACAGGAGGAAATTGTTCCTGTACACCTCTTACATGGCCCAGGTTGCTTCAGTTTCTATATCACCATTTGTTTGCCCTGTAGTACAAACTACTTTCAGGGCAGTAACTGGAATACCATCATGTTAAGGAATTCTATTCAAGAAAGCATGCAATTTTCTCATCTTCAGAGAAATAAAGCCCTTTAAAGATAAGGTGAAAAAGAGAGTATCAGACAAAAATTCCCATGTTGCCACAGTGGACTCACCCTTTACATTGCTGATTTAAATGGCATGCCTCTTTTCATACTGTGTTAGTGTTTCAATTTATGCCCCTCCTTGAGTTTAGCTTCTGGGATTTTGCAATTTATAGTCCAGTGTTCTGCTTTTCTGTTTCTAGTCTTGTGTTGCCTACTTTGCCCAAGCCTGTAAAACTAAATGTCTATCTTGCCATGACAAATTTGCTTAGGGTCAGCATGGTAAAAATTACAGAGGAATCATAAAGAAAAAAAAATGCACAAAGACATGAACATAGTTTCTCCTCAAGCACAACTAAGTCAGGTCTAGGCTCAGTCATAAGGCATAAGTTACCACTGTTTGTGCTTTGGGAAGGAAAGTGAAGTTATACTGGAGGAATTTGAATATGCTACACAGAAAACAAACTTATTTGCCATGCACCTGATAGACCACCTCATCACATGCACGTCTGAGAGTAATAGATTGCTTTTTCTCTGAGATTCAGATTGGAAATGCTTGGCAAATGAAATAGAGAAATTAATGTTTTCTAAATATAGTCAATTTGTTTTTTCTGTGACAAACAAAGATTTATGTGACCCAAATTAATAGCAATACGGTTTACATTTTCTGGTCTGACTGCTATGTATATCTCATAAATTGATATCTTTATTCATAGGACACAAAAAATAAAAGTGAAAGAGTAGCATTTTTCAGAGGACTAAAGAAAGAGGACAGTGTTTCTAGAAAATAAACTTGTGCTTTTTACTAGGAAGTGGAAGAGATGGGGGATAGAATGAGGGATGCTGTGTACCAGTTCTCTTCCTCCTAAAGTGAGTTGTGAACTTCTGTCTGGTTTAAGGCAAACATTGGTGATGTATTAACCTCTCATGAACTGGATAAAAAAATGTGCTTTGGTGGAATAGGTGGTAAGTCAGGACACAAAAACCCTCCACATTCAAGCCCTGACAGGTTTCCTGTGTGATAATGAGCATGTCACTTTGAGACTCATCCCACCTGCCTTCGTTCTCATAGCGTTAGTCATTGCCCTGAAACTACTTCAAAGGAGAGATGGCATGTCCAATAAGCAATTAATCTCACTGAAGTGAGAAAACTCCAAAAGGCAGGATGATCTGCCCAGCAGACAAGTTGGCAGCTGGCATCCGGCTAGCCCTCCCTGCGCTCTGTCTGCACCAAGCAGGCATCTGGCCAGCTCTCCATCCTGCCTGGGATGGGACTATCTGCTCAGGCTGGCAGCTCCTCGGGGCAGGCTCTGTCTCTTGCAGCCTGCTCACATAGTGTTGGATTGTAACAGTGCCCTGGACATCCTGTGAGACTGCTAAGCAATTCTGCAGTAGTAAGTGAATAATAGCAATAGAGAGTTGCTTTGGGCTTGTTAAACTTCAAGTTTTATAGCAGGAGGAATCTCAGTGCAGAGAACTACATTCTAACAAACATCAACAGCCATTCTAACAAAGCATCCCTGTTGTTTTATGTCTCAGCTTCTGAGGTTTACAAATCTAGTGATAATAAAATGAGAAAAGCTGGCCCCACCAAGTAAAATATGAATTGCCCTCTGACTTTTTTTTACTTTTCATGGTTGAAAACTTTCTGTTATGTATCTGACAAGGTAAAATTTTCCAGATTTCTGTTACACTGGTTTCTCCAGTGATGGCACTCACGAAAGTGCACCAAGAGTACAGTGTGCCTGATCACATCCAGAGGGCTTTCATGGACTGTTCAATCACACTGAAAAGTCCCACAGGAGTGGCTTAATTAAACAGAAATGTATCTTTGCATTTAACTGCTTCTCCTGCTCCACACATACACTTTCCCCCTACCACTGAGCCTCATGGATATTTAAGCCAAAAAAGGCTGGTTTGAGACAAGAGGTGTGTTCCCAAGAGCATGACTGGCCCACAGCACCCTCTCTGAGGGAGAGTGGTCAGTGGAGGCTGCCAAGTCTCATCTGTACTCTGGTACCTATAACCACATGCACATGCCCAGCTTGTCACAAGAGCAAAGGAAAACCTGCTCACAATGAACACTACAGTGGTGGCTTCAGTGAATATTACGCAGCAGCCAGGGTAGGGAGAGGAGCACTGGAACAGCAGTGAGTGGTGAAGGTTCATCTGGCAAATGGAGTGGACAGACCACTCCTGCTTGAGAGAATAGCTCCAAGGACATCCAGGTGATGTTCATAGCACAGAACCAACCTCTGCCCAGTCTTCCTGTATATCCTTAAAGTTCACCTACCTCATTTCCCCACTTGGAAAAGAGGATGACAAAATTTTCATTCTTCTTTTACTGCCTGTTTTCGCTGTCTCCCTTGATGGCCCATCCTCCTATCATGGTTTAACAGGTACAGTGCAGCATTGATGGGGTCTCCATTTCAAATGAAGAGAATTACAGTTTGTTACAGCCCCAGTGCTGTAACCTGACTAGTCTCTACTCCCAGGGGTGAGATTCACCAAAACCCTATTCCCATCTCTGGTACAGACTGATGTGGAGTGAGCATAGCTCTTTTTCAGATCTGACCCAGATCACAAGCCAGGTGACTTTGGCAGGCTCAGCCTAAGCCCTCACGGGATTTCCTCTCAGGAAAGTCATGACAGCATACTGTTGGCTCTATCTGTATTAATGGCACTCGATGCTTAGCAAACTCAAGAGACCGGAGCAGCAGTAGGTTTTTAGATCAGGCTGCTCCAGTGGCACACTGAGGGCAAATGTGGTCTGCTTGTCTGTGCCTCCACATGCTTAATTCTTGCTAGCAGTGTCCTCTTTTCACAGACAAAACCAAGGCACAAAACCTGGGCTGAGAAGAAGTGTTTGCCCCTATGACAGAGGTAAATTTCTGATCCCAGTCATTGTTCTTGAGCTGGCCTTGAAATTTTCAAACCCTTCTCATGTAAGTTGATATTCACTCCATTTATTTCCTGCCTCCATTCTTAAAGAAGTCAAATTTTACAGAAATAAAAGAAGCACATTGAGAATGGATGCACGTTTCATTTACTCTAATTATGCACAGTGAAAAGTTTCCATTTCAACAAACCTCATTGATATTCTGCCGTGAACCTGACTGGGGAAAAAAAAAAAAAAACACTAAAGGAGATTTTACCAGTCAATTAACTTTAACTAAAAAAACCCTTTTGTGTATTTAAGAATATTTCATTCTTCACTTTAATTTCCTTCCCTTCTCTATATGACTGCAGCAATGATAAAACATCTCCCTGGATCACCCTGAGATCCCGGGATGGTTGTAGTACCTGTAGTACCTCTAATACAGGAGCTAGTGTTATTTTATGGATTAATTCCAAATAGCAGGATATCATGTGTCAATATTGCACTGGGCTTTGTGTTGTATGTGAGTAGGCCACCTCTTAGGCCCCTGAGAGAAATACTTATTTCTTTCACAGATGTGGTTAAATCTTTCAATATTTCATGACCCCTGTCACTAATGCACTTAGACTCTACATGATCTTTACAAACAGTGTTCATAAAACTTACATATGCAGGGATTTAATAGTTCTGAAAGCAAGCTCAAGAATCATAATGTGAACAATGAATAATTTATAAGAAAATACAAAAAACTCAAAGAAAAAAAGAGAGGAGTATTTTTTACTTACAAACCCTATGAACATTGCTCTCTTGGAGGCAGAAACTTAAATTCTGTTCAGACTTTCTTTATCACTACCAATAATATACAAACTGAGAATAATAGAAGTATATTTTTGCAAGATCTCAAGCAAAAAAAAAAAAAAACCAACCAAAAACCCCCCAAACCAAGTCTGATCTGAACTAATCCTACTGTAGTAATTGGCTGTGCCATGACAAGTACAGTGTTGTCATGAAAAATGCCACAGTGAATCACTTTCTGCATTCCTAGATACAAAAAATGGTTCTTATTCTTGATTCAAAGTTTTTAATTTGTATCAGTGGCTTAAGAAGGATAAACTCTAATAGCATTTTATTGTTTAATAGTCTAAACATCAGAAATACAAAATTAAAATTACACTAGAAAACATTGTAAGCACTGTAAAATACAGTCAGAGAAAATAATGCAATGATTTGAACTCAGTCCCTATATATAATCACTGTTCTCTGAAATTTTTGATCTGCAGTCCTGATCAAGAAATTGGACAGAACATCCCCCAAAATATATGAGCAAGACATGTCCCCAAATTGTGCAGATGCAAATCTGAGTTCAGTTTGAGAAACGTGTCTCTAATATCAGTAGGTGTTAATCTTCATTCTTTTGAGCTACAGCATGCTGTAAAACTCCTCTTTCTGTTCAGCACAGGCTCAAGTCACCTTCCTCAGTGAGCTCTGACCCAGCAATGCGTTCACATCATCCTCACCTCTCCTGTAGCAAAGTGAACTCCATGGTGTATTCCCCCATGCAGAATTTGAATACTCTCATCTGCCTTCCTCTTCAGGTTTGCGGCATTCCTCTGGAGGGTGGCAAGCTGTTTGTCCTGTGTTTGTCTTCTCGTGGTGTTCAAGTTTATATTAGCTGCATCAAATAAGAATATTTTTCTTTATTATTATTATTATTTCTTCCTTTTCCTTCTGTTTCTGAAATAGGATAACAACAACTGATCCCTTCACACCCTGGTATCCCAATATTAGAAAAGGTGTACTGATACATGAGCCAAGGCTTCCCTTGACAGCCAGCTTTATTGGGTTTGTTTCTATTCCTTTCACATAGGAATACAAGCTACCCCAAAACCCCACAGTACTAGCTCTTCCCCCACAGGCCACTGACTCCAAGGAGGCATCAAGACAGATTTTGCTGCAGATTTCACAGGTCAATATTGTAACATTCAAAGCACAAGCCTTGGAAACTCAGTAAAGGCATGTTTGCATGCTTTCCAAGGGAATACCACTGAATCCAGAATTGTTTTTCAACCATCCCCTTCTTCTGATACTATTAGCAAAGTGGAGCCAGTAAACTTAAACATATTTACTAACTTAAGCTACTGAAAGCTACTTGAAACTGTATCTTATTGTTATCACTATTGGTTTTCTTTTTTAATGTTTCTTGTGCTGGAGCACAATAGTACACTACTATAAATTGCCACAGCGACTAATGTAGACACTAAAATATTCTGCACTGTAATATATGAATATGTCGCTATGTTTCCATCCACATCAAACAAAGGATGAAGATTCTCCTTGGCACTCCTTTTGTTGCTAATGTATTTATAGAAACACTTTTTGTTGTCTTTTACAGCAGTAGCCAGATGAAGTTCTAGCTGGACTGTAGCCCCCTTAATTTTCTTCCTGCATAACCTGGCAACATCCCTGTAGTCCTCCTGAGCTGCTTCCCCTTTTTCCAGAGGTGATAAATTCTCTTTTTCTCATTGAGTTCCAGAAAAAACTCTCTGTTCAGCCAGGCTAGTTTTCTCTCCCACTGACTTGTCTTTCAGTACATGGGGATGGTCCTTCTGATCTTCTGAAAGCACAGCAAGCCTTCCTGGATAACTTTGCCCTTCCGTACTGCCTCCCAAGGGACTCTCTCAACCAGTCTACTAAACAGGCCAAAGTCTGCTTTCCAGAAGCCCAAGGTGGCAGTTCTGCCAGTCCCCTTCCTTACTTCTTCAAGAACTGAAAACTCACATTGTGGTCTCTGTTCCCAAGACACCTCCAACCACCACATCACCACCGAGTCCTTTTCTGTTCACAAACAGCAAGTCCAGTGGGGCACATCCCCTGGCTGACTCCCTCACCAGCTACGCATGGTTAAGGTGAGAGTTGTATGCCACTAGTCCGATATCCAAAGCACTCTGAAATCAAGAGACACTCTTCCACAACCTTCTGTGTGCCTTTGGGTCAGGTCCTCAGAGAAAATGGGAGACACAGCAGGGCAGAGGTCTCTCGTTGAGTTAATGAATGAAGAAAAGTAATTAGAAATGGGTGTGGCAGAAGGTAAAAAAGCTAGAAAATAAATACACAAGATCAACTGATAGAAAATACTAAGTGAAACAGGAAAAGCCATCATGGCCCAGGTTAGAAAAGGTGACTGCAATATTTCTTAGTGCCAAACAAATAAAGAACAACCCTGACATTCCAGGTGTTACATAGAAAACCATAGTATTTGAAGCAAGAGAAGTTTCATAGGCTAAAGCTGTACATTTATGAGTTAAAACTTTTTGAGGATCAGAAATGCAGATTTGTTTTTCCTGAAATACTTAAGTGATTGATTTAAATTCACTGAATTGCTCTTTTCCACTGAAAGAAAACAAGAGGGAAAAAAAGTTTTTGTTATGACATTTCCCAAGTGAAATTATTCAATTTTTAAATCAAGATTTTAATTTTTAATTTCTTTTCTTCTTCCCTCTTTGTGGAAGGAAGGTGTAAAGTGAATATATTTCAAAATTATTGCAAATAATTGGAAAAAGCTGTTTCAAGTCAGGTGGAATACACTTCTTTAATAATTTTTTAAAAAATGAAAAATTGTTTTTCAACTCAGCAAACTTCTTTTTTTGAACACAAATTTGTTTTCGATTTGTTCTGAAGTTATTTTTATTTCTCTCTTTCTCGAACTGCCAACACTGTCAAGAAGACTTTATATTATCAGTACACTACAAAATGCTCCTGGAAGAGAACTCCAGTGATTTTATGTGAACTCTGCAACTGGTAAACAAGAATGAACAGAAACATTTACAATGACAATGCCCCAGATTATTTTGACTCCACAGTCACTGTAAGCTGATAACATGTTTAGGATTAAAGGGTATTTTTACTTGG
Organism: Scytalopus superciliaris; assembly: GCA_013400415.1. NCBI lineage: Eukaryota > Metazoa > Chordata > Aves > Passeriformes > Rhinocryptidae > Scytalopus > Scytalopus superciliaris. The sequence goes on along the minus strand of VXBX01007017.1, from coordinate 593,030 downwards.
GTTTATGTTCCTGCATAAAAGCCAAATGAGCCCTTGGACTTCATGGATTTTTTTCTTTCTCAACTGAGAAATACAATTTTACGATTGCAACCATGAAAAAACTTTACACTGCTGTGTTCAAAGTGGAAAACTTGCCATCTTTGCTACATGAGAGCAGACATCCAAGCAATACCTCCAAGTGCTGAATACAAGCAAAGAATAATTCTAGCAACATGGTGTGTTGGCATTTCAGTGTAAAACTGGTGGACCAAATCCTGATGACATCACTGATTTTGTCCCCCATTAAATGCTCTCCCTGAATTTTATACCCTTGACTTTCTAGATCAGAAGTTAAGAAATGATTTTCAGATTTGGACTTTGTGCTTATTACTCGTTCTGAACTTCAGTTCAAAGATTTGTTTTGAAGTATCTTAAAAAGCAGACTACATTTCTCTCTAGCCATGCATCATTCCCACTGAAAAAGTTATAATTTCTGATGCAAAAGAGTTTCCTTGGCCTTATTAGATGTGTAAGTCCAGGAGAGAAGAGCCAGCAGGATTTGTCCTGTAATTTAAAATGCTAATTTATTTGTAGTGCATACTAGTAGCTCTAAGGTAAATGTAAAAACAAATAAACAAACAACATGCACTCCCCCTAAAAAAATTTAAATTGCTTTGACATGGTTGAACTGAAAAGAGAAGGGAGGTGAGATAAGTTGAAAGGAGGGGAGAGGAAAGGGTTGGTAACAAACTAAGAAAATAACTTTAAAATATTCTTTAGAAATAAAAGAAGACATAGAAACATAAAAGTAACTGTGCTGACTCAGACTGAAGTTATACACATCTCAGTGTCCTGCCTCCTACTATGTCACGAGCCAAACAGGCGAAGTGCAGGAGCAGGGCAAGGGTGCATGATGCTTTGCACAAGCACTCTCTCAACTCCCAGACACACGAGGCTATAGGACTTCCTGAGTGAGTCACACTTCCTGTTTGACAATATACCTTGATGGATTTCTGCTCCAGGTATTTTTCCTCTAGAAAGCATGCAAACATTTGAAGTCCACAGTAAACTGTTTCAATAAATTTCCTATATTAGCCACCCGTATTTGAAGAACAGCCTCTTTGTGTTTCACTTGTATTGTACTCTTCTCCTATACAATAAGGACAATAGGCACTATAGAACTATGATTGGCCTGTTACAGGATGGGGATGGTCACCTCCCAAACAGAGACAGAGACAAGGCAGAGGTATCTAACACCTTCTTTGCCTCTGCCTTCAATATGGATGATGGACCAAGGGGGTCTCACTGCCCTGAGCTGGAGGACCATGACTGCGAGAATGATCAGCTCCCAGTCAATCCTGGAATTATGCAGGATCTGCTGCTCCAGCTGGATCCCTACAAATCTATGGAGCCTGCTAGGATTCATTCAAGAATCCTCAAATAGCTGGCTGATGCCATCACAAAACCTCTCTCAATGATTTTTGAGAGGTCTTGGGAATCCAGAGAGGTTCCAGATGACTAGAAGCTGATGACCATTGTCCTGATTTTCAAGAATGGCAGGAAGGAGGACCCTGGAAACTACAGGCTTGTCAGTCTCACTTCAGTGCTGGGTAAAGTTATGGAGAAAATTATTCTCGAAATTATTGAAAAACACCAGAAAAACAATGCAGTCATTGGTCACAGCCAGCACATCTTCATGAGAGGAAAGTCCTACTTATCAAAGCTGATTTCCTTCTATGACAAGGTAGCCCAACCTAGCTGATGCAGGGAAGCCACTTGATACAATATTTTTCAATTTCAGTAAAGCTTTGGATACTGTCTCTCACAGGATCTTTCTGGACAAACTGTACAGCGCAGCTGGATAAACACATCATGAAGTGGGTGAGCAATTGGCTCATGAGTTGAGAACAGAGGTCATAGTGAATGGGGTGACCTGTCACCAGTGGGATTCCACAGGGCTCCATCTGAGGCCCTGTGATCTCCAACGTCTTCATGAATGACTTGGACATGGGACTGGAAGGAATACTAAGCAAGTTTGTAGATGACAAAAACCGGGAGGAGCTGTTGACTCCCTTGAAGGCAGGGAGGCCCCGCAGAGAGACCCAGACAAATTAGAGGATGGGCAATCACCAACCATAGGGAGTTCAACAAGGGGAAATGCCAGATTCTGCACCTGGGATGGGGCAACCCTGGATTATGTATAGATAGGAGAACGAAATGCTGGAAAGCAGTGCCACAGGAAGGGACCTGGGAGTCCTAGTTGATGCCAAGTTGAATCTGAGCCAGCAGTGCCCTGGCAGCCAGGAGGGCCAACCATGTCCTGGGGGGCATCAGGCACAGCATCGCCAGCCGGGCGAGGGAGGGGATTGTCCCGCTCTGCTCTGCACTGGGGCGGCCTCACCTTGGATATTGTGGGCAGTTTGGGGCACTGCAATATAAGAAAGGTATTAAGCCATTAGACAGTGTCCAAAGAAGGGCAACAAAGATAGTGAAAGGCATTGAGGGGAAGCTGTATGAGGAGAGTTGAGGTCATTTGGTGTATTCAGCCTGGAGGACACTGAGGGGAGACCTCATTGCAATCTACAACTTTCTTGTGAGAGGAAGAGGAGGAGTAGACACTGATCACTTCTTTGTGGTGACTAGTGGGAATGGTGTGAAGTTGTACCAGGGGAGGATTAGGTCGGATATTAGAAAGAGGTTTTTCACCCAGAGGGTGGTTGGGCACTGGCACAGGCTCCCCAGGGAAGTGGTCACAGCACCAAGCCTGACAGAGTTCAGGAAGTGTGTGGACAATGCCCTCAGGCACATGGTGTGATTCTTGGGGATGATCCTGTACAGGGCAAGGAGTTGGACTCAATGATCCTTGTGGGTCCCTTCCAACTTGGCATATTCCGTGATTCTGTGACTTAATTTGATGCCCCTAATACCTGAGTGCAAAGAGCTTTAAGTAGTAGTTGACAATCCCTCTTTGCTTATTTCATATTATTTCATGCCATCAGAGACTGTTTTCAAATATGTGTTTATTTTTACTTAAGTACAGTTCAGAAGAGTGGGTGAAGTCTTGCAACATCTGTACAATTCTTTGGAGCATGTCTGAAAATTTTGGCTTGTGGTAATATGTGAAGAGGCTTGTTCTATAAAGCCAAGAGTATTTTGCAAGACCATTGCAAGCATGGAGTCTGAATGAATTCTTCATCATGGTATGAAAAACATGGTTGGGTCTAAATAGTTTCACTAATAGTTTGTTGCAGACTCAATGATTCCAGTGTTAACTACAATCCTATAAAACAACAATGGCTTTTACATGATTGTAAGTACAATAGAAAACCTAAAGGAGAGAGATCTGAAAGATTAAGAAAATAGCACACCTCAAAGAGTTAAAATAATGAAGGGTTTGATTTATGTCCACAAAAGCTGGGAAAATTCAGAGTCAAACCTATCTTTCCTAAGTCATGCTATTTTTCTTCAGAATTTAGTAGTCTTTCAAAATTTATGGCTTAACTTGCAATTACTGCCTTACTTGTCAGCCAAGTAAGGTAGCAGAGCACCGTACAGAGGTTTACTTGTGTGTAGAGACCAAGCCAGATTCTCAACAGCACTCTAACAGTTTTCCAGGGGTTTTTAACAAGTAATTAACTTGCACAGACAGATGCCTCTACCGCAGTGTAAATCAGCATTCCTGAAAGAATGGCAGGGTCAAAGTGAAGAGTTATCTTTTGACTTGATGCATTTGTTCTCAGTATTGAGAACCAGTTCAGTCTGAAGATTTAAACCCTATCAGATCTTCATTTCAAAGGCCCATTTCAATGGAACATAGCCCTAGTAGCCATAGCTAGCTCCACTAGATCACTAACAAGGCACTGAACATTGACAAATTCTACCTTGTGCAAATGCTTCAGTTTCCAACAGACAGCTATCACCCCTATTGGGGTCTGACCTAGTCTTGAAGAAATGAAGTACTCAAAAAAAGGGAAGGAAAGTATATTTACTGGATGAGACGGCCTACCAGGGATTGTACTCTGCTAAGTGCTTTCATGCCCAAGACAAGATTAGCTGAATCTTACCAGGAGAAGATTTAAATATTTTACCAACNTTTTTTTTTTTTTTTTTACTCCCAGAAAGCAGAGACTGCTTGTTATTGCTTAAACTCAAGCTTTTCAGCTGAAAGCTATAAAGCTGTTGACCTCTCCTTTTAACCTCACCCAGGGTCCTACTGCAGGTTTTGACTTGGGAGCTCTTCTCTAATGGGATATTTACATTCCACCAGGACAGTTATATTGTGACAATTTTCACTGAGAAATGCTCCTGGTGAATATATGGACACCCAAAAAGACCATTAAAAGAATACCTAACTGAGTTCAGTAGAATAATCATATTTCCATGGGTGATGGAAGACCATCCTTGAGATGCTACTGGGACCTGCTGTGGGGAAGGAAGCAAGTTATATACTCCTAGGACCCAGTAAAATCAGAGGAGATCAGTACTTGCAGAAAAGGATGTAAAAGGGAAAATACAATATTATAAAACTCTACAAAAAGGGCATAGAAAGAGCTCAGAAAAGAAAACAGGAAGCATTTGGTCATAGGGGGAAGAGGAAGAGCTATGGAGCTACGTGAGATATGAACAGGAAAGAAGGAGGGCAGATGAAACCAGAAGCTGTGGGTGGTGGAGAAAGAAGTGATGGAGGAGAGAACTGGAAATCATCCAGAATAACATGTGGGAAAATAAAAGTAAAAAGAAAAGTTGGTTATGTAAGGTAAGTTTACTTGAGAAGAGCTGATAAACAATAGAAGCCTTGTGAGACTGGTGACATCCAATTACCAAGACCTTCAAAAGGCAGGTTCTTTGCATCTTTGTATAAATAAAAAATGCTTTGATGTTGAAACCTGTGTTAGAAATTATGCCTTTTCTTTTATCTCCTTTTTCCCCCCCTCCTAATTTCATTTTTAAAGTACAGGATATTATCCATTAAGGCACATATTTCCTTAGCTGTCTGAACTAAATAAAACCACAAGATTACACTGACCAACAGATGTAGTACAGAGCAAGCCAGTGTTCCATAGTAGTTTGTTTCAATAATCTCTTTTATCTACCCATGTGAGATTAGCTGCTTGTGGAAATGTTTTTCTTCATTAAAATGCAGATGTATTCACTACTACAGTTAGTATAGAAGTAACCCATAACCACATATTCATGCAGCCACGCATAAAGTTAATGCATTCACTGACAAATGTTTGCTTGAGCTGTCCTGTTGCTGTTCAAATTCCGTTATTTTGACCATATCCATAGCATAAAGGTCACAGTTCATTTTTTCTTGTCTTCTAATTTAACGTAAGTTTTCATGCCCATATTAGCTGCCATAGTTTGAAGCACTGAAAGTCTTAGAAAAAACATGGTAGACTTTTCTTACCTCAAGTAGCTATCACTAAAATGAATCAATATTGTGTTTTGTTTACCTGCAGAAATAAGGATTACTCTTGTACTGTATTTGTAAATTGATATTTGGAACCATTAACCACCATTGTCCCTGTCCCAAATAGAATACTGTCAAAATGCATGGGGTTTTTTTGTTGCAGGAAACAGAGTCTGAGGCAGGGGTTTTCTCTTGTTTGTGTTGGGATTTTTAGAACAGTGGGATTACTTATGGAATGCCAATGTACATTATACAATTGTTACAGAGCAGTATTTTAGGAGACTGAAATATTAGGAGGTGACATTTGAAAAAGCATTTCTCAGTGTCACTCTTGGTAAGATGTCATGAATTAAAATGAACTTGCCATTGTTTCCTTGACACGTGACTAGTGGTAGGAGTTGCTCAAGCTAGTTCTTGTTTATAAATGTGTATTTATACACAGCAATTTTGTTAAAACCATTTTGAGATTTGGAATTACAATGACAGTTGAAGCACAAGGTTAGAATCCAGGTCACCTCCACAGACTAGACATTTCCATGGAGGTTTTCACAAAGATGGAGAGAAAAGAGGATTCTTTGAGGTACTGTTCAGAGTTTTAAATCTTCAGGGTCTCACCACAAAATGCATGGGGTTCCCCATCCTGTGTCATCCCCATCGGGATTGCATTCATTCCCCTGTAGAACTGCAGGAACTTCTGTCTCTGTTCCTCTTATCTGTCTTTGCTTCTCCTGTCAGTGTAAGAGTCTGCAGTTCTTTATATCTTGAGATGCTTCCAGGTCCCCATTCTATGCCAACATTTAGAAAACAAAGTACTGCTGATATCATAAAGATTGACGTCTTATTCTGTGATAATTCTGCACTCAGAGAAGTGGGAGGTGAAGAATGATTTTAAATGCTTTATATATGACTAGAAACATGCTGTTAGCTTCCATTTGGAAGACTGTCTTTTCCATTTCTTACATGTATTTATGGATAGGTAAATTAATGGATTTCATTGCTGAATGAAGATGAATACAGACTACTTATATCACTTGAGCAGCGTAGGTCCTATCAGCATGATCTTAGTAGAAACCTGAGACACCACAGAAGGTTTTTATTAATTTTTTTCCCAAAGTGTGGGTAAAATTACAATGCAGAATTTCTTGAATGGAATTAATTTTAACAATATATTGTCCCTAAGGTGAGAGCAAGAAGTAAGAAAAGTATTACTACTTGAGAAGAGAGATTTTTTTTTTTCCCTAGGAAAATCTACTCATTTGTCAAGTATGCTTCCAGAACCTGAGGACCAGCCCGAGGTCTACAGATAATAAGCCTGCACACTCATATCTGCACAGATGCAATTGAGAACTACACTTAGGAACAGGGCCTTCTTTGTACTAACATGCTATTACCAAGCCATCAGGTGGGATTTTGAACACACAAATCTAATACATGCTGCTTTATGTACTGATCAGTTGTCAAGATCTGAAAGTATCCCTTGACACTATAATAAACAATGATCCCTATGAAGGCAGCCAATGCACAATATGATTCTGTAAATCTTAACAGCAAGAAGTGGAAAGAAATGACCCTCATTGACATTGAATTGAAGAAATTAGCCCTCTTCTAGGTTTTGATCCTGTCAATAAAGAAAATTATAAGCCTTGATCTCTATTGTGATATTGATCAGATCGGTTTTGTGGTGGTCAGCCTAAAATCTATTATCACATAATTTCAGTTATTTCAAATAAATAAACACAAGAAACAAATGGCTGTCGTAACTACTGGTCTAAGCACCAGTCTGTTCTCTCCCATCAATGCACAGAGATCAGACACAGCTCTGCATGCTCACTGTCAAGCAGGAACATGAGAACTGGTGTAGTGAAAAGTAAGGATTGATAGGACCTAGAGGAACAGCAATAGGAAATCTATGTAGATTGTCTGTAACATGACTTGAGAAGGAAAAGCATTCAGATTTATATATTCAGAGATTCATTAAGTTTCAGAACAGGCAATCCCTTCAGTGTACTTACAGAGATAATGTGACCTTTCTATTCTCGATTAATATTCTTCTGTTTACACATGGAGGAACAGCACTAATCCTTTCAGCTGTCTTCTTTCTGTGTTTAGTGTGTTTTTCGAGCTACTTCCTTAGTAGGGGGTTCAGGGTCAGCAAACTACCAAAAAATTATATTCCACTGATTATCTTAGATAATCTAAAGATTTTTGCAGCACCTCTGCTTCCCAGAACTGATGAACTATTCCTCTTTATCCAACTATCCTTTTTATGTGTATAACTACATGGAAATACATCAGCGTATTTACCAATTAACTCAGATAACTCTGTACTATTAATTCATAATTTTCCTTCTTTACCATTACTCCTAGCCTCTTATTGTACAGAAACTTTTACCAGCAATGGTTCTGTACTTGTTTCTATGTTTGTTGGTATGGATCATGCTGGAATTAAGTTACACTTGGCTACTTTAGAGCCATTCTCATCTGCCATTACACTCAGATGTTAATGAACTGAGTACTTTTAAGCCTCTTACCATGAGTCACAGCAAGTTTGCATTTGAGGAGCTGCCCTGAATCCATTCATCACCCAGTTTATCTACATATGTCTTTACCTGTGCCAAGGTCTTCCTTCTGCCAGACCAACATGTGACCAGGAAGATTTTTGAAGCCACAGCCTGTTCATAGTAGGTGAAAGAAACAAAAGGACTGAATGGGGTCAGGCACACAGTGAAACTCAGTATCCTGGAAAGAAAAGCTGGGAAGCCTGGCTGATGCTGAACAGCTGGAACAAATGTCTGGGCATCAGAAGTAAATTGGTGGTGAGAAGAAAGCCTCCAATGGGGTCTTGGAAAGCAAGAAAAGTTATGGGAAGAAGCCAGTGCATAAAAGCGTTATGGTAGGAGCAAGAGAGATCAGACCATGACTAAATGGAGGGCTACAAGAGGAAGATTTTTAAAATATGTTAGAGAAGTAAAAGAATATTTTGATCATTGTGGTAGGTTGACCCTAGAGAGATGCAGGGTGCTCACTAAAGCTGCTCTGGCACACGCCTCCTCAGATGGACTGGGGAGAGAAAATACAACAAAAGGCTTGTGGGTTGAGATAAGAATGGGGAGAGATCACTCACCAGTGACCATCATATAAAACAGGCTCACCTTGGGGAATCTAGTTTAATTTATTACCAATAATATCAGAGTAGGGTCATGAGAAGTAAACCCATATCTTAAAAACACCTTCCTCCTACCCCTCCTTTCTTCCCAGGCTTAATTTTATTCACAGTTCTCTATCTCCTCCCACCCAGAGATGCAGGGGGACAGGGAAAGCAGACTGTGGTCACTTCATCCCACATTGTCTCTCCTACTTCTTCCTCCCCAGAGGAAGGACTCCTCTCAGTTTTCTGTGCCAGCATGGGGTCCCTCCCATGGGAGACAGTCCTCCAATGTGAGTCCTTCCCACAGGTGCAGTTCATGAACCACTCCAATGTGGGTTCCTTTCAAGGGGTTCAGTCCTTCAGGAGCAGGCTGCTCCAGTGTGGATCCCCTGTGGGGTTACAAGTCCTGCCAACAAACCTGGTCCAGCATGGGCTCCTCTCTCCACATGGCCACAGGTCTTGCCAGGACTCTGCTCCAGCATGGGCTTCCAATGGGGTCACAGTCTCCTTCAGTCATCTACCTGCTCTGGTGTGGGATCTCCCAGGAGCTGCAGGTAGATATCTGCTCCGCTATGAACCCCCATGGGCTGCAGAGGGTCAGCCTGCCCCATCCTGGTCTTCACCACACACTGTAGGGGAAACTCTGCTCCAGTGTCTGGAGCACCTCCTCACCCACATTTTTCACTGACCTTCATGTCTGCAGGGCTATTGCTTTCACGTATTCTCTTTACAGCTGCTGTTGCTGTTGCACAGCAACTTTCCTGCATCTTAAATTTGTTATCCCAGAGGTGCTACCACTGTCACTGATGGGCTCGGCCATGGCCAGCAGTGCGCCCATCTTGAAGCCAGCTGGCATTGGCTCTATTGGACATGGAAGAAGCTTCTGGAAGCTTCTCATGGAAGCCACCCCTATAGTCCCCTTGTTGCTAAAACCTGGCCATGAAAAAGCAGTGCAGTCATGAAATCTGAGCTAAGAAGCGAGAAAGGTGAGCAGCTATCAGGGTGCTGTTATGGTTCAATCTTTTTTTTTTAACAATTGAATTTATTGACAACACAAACTTCTGATCATTCCTTGGGTATTGAGAGAAGGAAAAAAAGAAGACATAAACACTTAGAATACTTCTCATTCTACTTCCTATTCTCAAACTCCTGTATTTCTACCACAGGTTATACTCACTGTCTCATCTCTGCCCATGAGGCACAGGAGTTTTGTGATGTGGGCGTGATGGTTTCTTTCTGTTAGTCCATGTACATTGGGTTTTGGTTTTTTTTCTGCTGATACCTGATTCTTGCTGATTTTCCTCTGCTGCTATTTGTTTTGGGGTACCCCAGCCCCAGCATGGGTCACCCATGGCTGCAGTCCCTGCTCTGGCATTGTCAGTTCTGAGTCTTCTGCCACACAGCCAGCCCTTCAGCCCCCACTATACCCAACTCAGGTGTGAGGGTCACCCTGAGCCAGTCCTTGGGCACAGCCTGGAGTGATGCAGCTGTCAGATCCTGGCTCTCTCCTGGCAAGCTCATCTGGGGTCATTCTTGTCTCTGCATCACACTCCTCTGCACCACATAAGCAAGTCCAGGCTTGTAAAAGCCTGTCAGAATAACCCTCTTAATCCTCAGAGGAAGGATTTAATTAAGTTATTCTACTCTGGCATACATGCTGCACATTGGACTGCATATTTGATGACCTCATCTATGACTTATGAGTGTCTGTGTTTTAGTGAAGCATATTAACGTTTAATTGAGAAAACCATGTTAAACCAAGCAGCAGGCACAAATAGAGAATCAAATGACTGAATGGTAAAAAGGTTTATCAGTGTTATTTTAAATAGTTCCTCCTATTGTTTCCAGCTCTGTAGAACTGTATAGATTAGGAGCAAGCACATCTGAAGATGAACTTGTGGTGAGATATTGAGGTGACATCTATTACTGAATAGTGTGGAATGATGCCAAGATAAACTGACACACCATTGTTCTTAAAAACAAACAAAAAAATCCCACAAAAGGTCTCAGATACTTGCTGGTCCACAGAATGATCAGGCATAACAATACACTCTACAGATCCTTTATAATCCTGCAATTGCATATTCAGATTTTTTTTTTTTTTTACTGCAGCTAAATGTGTTGACAGGATTTATTTGCAACTGCACATGGTTTCCCTGACACAGATCTGTATAAAAATAGAAGGGCTAAAGGCCACTGAGTCATTAACTGGAGCACCAACATTACAAACTTTTTGATGGCTTTTCACTAAACCTTAATGAAAAGACCTGTAAAATATAATTATATCTAATCCATGTTCTGATAACATACATAGTGCAATAGTTGTTTGTTGGGTTTTTTTCCCAAAGGAAAGAAAATTATTAAAAACCATTTATGAGTCCTGCATCCTCAGAATGTGCAGGCTGCAGTCCATTTGCTACCTGGGCTGTCCTTGGGCAATGGCTGGACTCCTCTATCCTTCAGTACTGAGAGAAAACAGTGACTCTGCTGCTTGTTTGGTCCCTGTCATGTCCTGATCATTTCATTGCTTCATATAAAGCACAGTGACAACGAGCAGAGTTCTGTAGGTTTTGAAAAGCCTTCATGAGCATGTTTGGCAGACTAAAACAAACACCCTCCCAATACCACCACTCCTAAATCTTTAATTTGCGCGAGCTTCTGTGTGCATGTCAGCCCTAAGCCTACAAAACATGAATAAATTACTGGTTTGCAGAGAAGAAGAGCACTGCCTGCGTTTTATCAGCTCAGGTGAAAGTAGCACAGCCTACAGACATATGCTAAAATCCATTACCTGTAAAGACAGCGTTGATTTAAATTTTTTTCTGTTTTGAAAACCATGACATGAGAAATAATGGCTTTCCATTTTATTTGTATTAATTGTATACACACTTTGTAAGCTGATAGGGTAAGATTGACTTTAATTGAGCCATAAATTTAGCATTGAAAAATGCCATCCATTTAGCTGGACAGTTCTGTGATGGAATACATTTCTAAAGCAAGGATTGCTGGCAGGGTGTCTGAGATAACAAATGATAAATGTTTTATCCCTATAGTTACAAAGAGCTAGTCCTCAATAAAAAGTGGGTAACTCCTCAAAGAGCTACCATAAGTTATTTTCCTTTGATTTTGCACCACAAGAAATGTATTTTACTAGAATACTTTTTAAAATACATTACTCCTTTTATTTGATAAAAGCTCACAGAAAATACATTTTGAAATCTAAAATACTGGGTATCCTATCATTGCATGATGTGTTACTGAACTCTCTGTTCCACAGGAAAGTACTTTTACATAGATCTGGTTAAATAAATCAGACTTTGTACACACATGAAAAGGCAAGCTCATGAATACTCATATTCATATCCCTAGCTGTTGTAGCTGCTGTAATTCTATCACAGTCAATAGAGCTTGAACATTTCACACCAGACAAGGATCTGCTTCAAAGTGTTATCATATGAAGTTAATAGGGGAAGTTCCAGATTCTGCATCTGGGATGGGGCAACCCTAGACGGGTGTACAGACTGGGGAATGAGATACTGGGAAGCAGTGCCACAGGAAGGAACCTGGGAGTCCTGATCTCTTCTCTGTGGTGACCACTGACAGAACCTGAGAGAATGGCCTGAAGTTGTGTCAGGGGAAGTTTAGATTGAATACTGGAAAAAGGTTTTTCACCCAGAAGGTGGTTGGGCACTGGAACAGGCTCCCCAGGGAAGTGGTCACAGCCCCAGGCTTGTCTGAGTTCAAGAAACATTTGGATGATACTCTCAGACACATGCTGTGACTCTTGGGGATGATCCTGTGCAGGGCTACGAGGTGGACTTGACGATCCTTGTGGGTCCCTTTCAACTCAGCATATTCTGTGATTCTGTGTGTGTAAAGCTATTGGGAAGTAAATTTCAACACAAGTTTTAAGATATTTTGGAGGTGACTATGAGAAGCCTAATTATGCCTCATGTATTTTTCCCTCTACTGAATTTCATGAGGAAAACATTCTGAAATTTTGATTCCAAGAGCTCTTTGAGCAGCTGTAAAAGGATGATTTCTATATCAGGAAGATAAAAGTTGTCCCACAGGCATGTGGATTTTTAAGTGTCATGCATAAACTAAATTCTCATTCGTGAGTTCATCATCTTTTTCCCTAAGTACTTTAATGGTCCTCATCAATCAGGTGACTGAGTATCTTGAGTCAAAGGGTTCTGTTGCCCCTTGAAAAGGAGATGATTTTATTTTGGAAAGGAGAAAATGTAAATGGTCTTATGAAAATGAATGTCAGAAAATAAAATGGTTACGATTTGGTGTGAAAACAGTGTAGTGGCTGGTCTGGTTTCAACTGTGATGTATTTTTGAAGGGATTTGCCTCCTACAGATATAATTTTTTTCTCGTTGATCAGTGGTACACTTCTGTTCATGCAATAAGGATCTTGGAAGTGATGATAGCAAGAAAATAAGGAAGAGAGCCAGACAGAGAGCTCCTATTTACTGTTGAGTTTTCTGTGTAGAATGATAAACATAACAGAAATATTTTAATATATCTCCAAGAAGCATATCAAAGATATTTAAAGTTCTGTCTTCCTACCTCCTTTGAAGACATTCATTTCCCATGTGGGTCAGCACAGAGAAATAGCAATGTTGAAACAGGATCACCTGGATCTTCCATCCAGTTCCCACCAGTCATTAGAGCCTCAATAAAGGAGACAGGACAGCTATTTCTAGTGATTCCTGATATTCCAGCTAGCAGGAAAGTAACAGACTTTCTTTTTTTTTTTAGTAGGTATGAACAGTTATTGAAAGAGAATATAAACAATAATTTTTCTGCAGCATAACCATCCATAATGTGCTTGAAAGAAAAAGAATACAGTGTTTTGAACAGGAGTCAAGTATATGGTTCAATCAGTATTTCAGGTCTTAAAGTCTAAATGCTTATTTTGAATTCATAACAACAATTTATTCCTTCTTATCAATATTTTAGTTGAAAACCATAAAAAATAATTGTCTGAAGCAGCAGAACAGTTGCATCCCTATGCAAAGCAGAAAAGAATGGTGATCTGGTTTGGGTCACAGAAAGCTAAAATGCAACCAAGGAGTTTCAGTGCTGAAAGGATAACACCTTTGCTCATAATAAGTGACCTTCCTTCCAGAAAAACTGTCCAAAAACTGACCATTGATTTTTTTCTTTAGAAAAGTAATTCCTAGAGGTATTAGAAACTTTTTTTTCATTAATATGGTGTCTTTCTTGAGAGATACTTAAGCTACATTTAAAAAAAAACAAACAAAACCAAAAACAGAGGTCCCAAAATGAAAGCGGTAGTGTGGTAGAGATTTTAATGGAAACCAAACAAACAATTTATTTTTATTTTTAAAAAAAATTTAACAGACAAATATGAAGTCCAAAGCTCTCTTTCTGGAATTAAAAAAACAAANGAAAAACTGTCCAAAAACTGACCATTGATTTTTTTCTTTAGAAAAGTAATTCCTAGAGGTATTAGAAACTTTTTTTTCATTAATATGGTGCCTTTCTTGAGAGATACTTAAGCTACATTTAAAAAAAAAACAAACAAAACCAAAAACAGAGGTCCCAAAATGAAAGCGGTAGTGTGGTAGAGATTTTAATGGAAACCAAACAAACAATTTATTTTTATTTTTAAAAAAAATTTAACAGACAAATATGAAGTCCAAAGCTCTCTTTCTGGAATTAAAAAAACAAACATAAAACCCCAAAACAAAACAAACAAACAAACAAACAAAAAACAAAATTCAAACAAACAAAATAATAATAATAATAATAAAAAACCTCCAAAGGTATAATTTCCCTTTGTCTTGGGTTCAACTAAAATGCAAATAACTATAGAGAATTTATGTTATTCTGTATCCATGCTGAGCAACATGGTTTAGGAACTGGATTTGTACAGATGCAAGGAGGTACTCACCAACATATAACATTCTGCTCACACAAGATGCACATGGACTCGGTATTTTGGTTTACTCCTGACACCTAGAATAATAGCTCACATCTTCTGCCAGAGATGAATGACTGCAAATGAGTGTTTAAGACACTCAACTTCATCATTGATTCCACAGGCTTTTTTTTTGCCACTCAGTCTCCTCCGCCAAACTCATACTGCTCTCCAATTTCTTCCCCTTTTCATTTTGTTTTGCAACAGAAATACATCATCCAGTGTATGCTTCTGAATTTATAAAATACGCAATAGGTACTCAGGTTTTCAGCACTAGCACGGCTCTGGGGAGTTTTGAAGCACTAACATTTCTGCAGTAGTACAACATGCTGTGAATTTGGAGGTGCTGCCTTTTTATTTGTTTCCTTTGCAATCAAAATATTAGTAAAAATCAGCAACACACTAATGCAGGTGATTATCAGAATGATTAAACAGAGAAATACAGGATGGATAGTGAGACATGGCCTCCTGGTAACAAGAAGTGCCTTCTGCTTGTCATTTGACATTTGTCCATAAGCATTATAGCACTATGTCAGAATTCAACAGTGTTTAGATTTCCCAAAACTTTCCCCCTTCAGCCTATCAGCAGCTTGTTCTGTCTTCTTCACCAGCTGAGTTGGGAGCACATTTTGGGATGTGTGTGTGTTTACTGTCCCAGGTGACGGATTGGTGTGTGTTCTATCTCTCAGCACACAAGTAGTGTCAGCAGCCTAAGGAACAGAATGCTCCCGTCCTCCTGTGCTTCTCATTTCATGTCTCAGTTTCTCCTGTAGCACAAAGAGGCAGGTGTAAACAAGACACATGACCCTTGTGCAGGTGGGATAATTTTACCTTGGTAGGTGGCCACCAACTTTTTGTGAAGAATTCTTTTTTGTTCTCTCTATGAAAGAGTTTGGCTTTCTTGGCTAAGTTGTTACTTCTGTTTTTGCCTCTCAGTTGGTGGCCCTGTAAAGTACGGGAATTTTGCTATATTCTCTTCCCATTTTTCATGTTTTTCCTTCTTGTGGAACCAACACACGCTCTAGAGGGCTTGTAGCCTCCTTGTAAATCACTTTTCCGTGCCCTTTTACTTATTGCAATGTCACAGGCCATGTAAGTAAGTCTAAAAGCTAATTTACAGTGGGTCACCTCTATTTTAAGGCAGCTCATCTGCTAATCCCCTATGAGCAGATAAGGTTTATGAAAAAAAAGGCCAGCCATGTATGGAAAGGGGAACTGTGACAATCATAGACATGCACACTCTTCTCCTGGCAGTGTTCTACCTGGCTATGTGTCTCTTCAGCAACTTCTCCTTCTTTACTCTTTGTAGTTTTGTTTCATAGGTCATAAGTCCATCATTTTATTCTTGGGCCTCAGAGCATCCTATTTCATCTCTCTGTTTTGGTGTGCTGCAAAATGAACTCAATGCAAATAAGAATCAGGAAGCTCTCACTCAAAACATGGAGGCAGAGAAGAGTTGGATCTAGAAAAATTAATACAAATAGTCTGAGAAATTATTATTACCAACTGTTTTAATCCTCTGTCCTGTTACTGACACTAAATAGAATAAAAATGGTATAAGTTTACAGGTATGTTGTCAGAACAGGACAATGAAGTTATAAGAACATACATACTTCTGAAAAACTTGCAAACCATGAAATGTTGAATCCTTTCCTGGTGTCAAAACTTCACTGACTGCACCAAGGCCAGGCACTTGCCTTAAATATCAGCATCCTACTTTGAAATTATGTGGTATTGGACCAACCCTTGCAAATCTCTATAAGCTGGGCCTAGAGTTCTTACAGATACCACTTGTAATGAATAGGGTGCATATTCATTTTCACTCAAGCTATAATCCTCAAAAAAAGGTCTTTGGTATTATTACATTCTTATTACAGTTTTAAATTAGTGTCAGTTTTACACTGGTGTGTACAACCAGTTTAAGAGAACATTTACAGGTTGCATTTCTGGTGGTAGAATTCCAGGTTTTTGGAATTGAGTTTGCTCTGATTTATGGGAGGATTTCTTCTGACTGCTGCATGTTGAAGATTTGAAATTTGGCACCCAAAGACTGTAATTTTATTTATGAATATTAATTGTGTATTAACAGTTCTCAGTGTATTAACAGTCTGTGCTATTTACAGAGGACAGCTTTGGTATGTTTTACTACTTAAGGCTTTCCCCCCTCCAGATGGAAAAAGAAAAGGACTAGCTGGATAACTAATTTACAACAAGATTTTCTTTTCTTGTTTTTTTACAAGAAGAAGATAAAGGGTGATCTGTGTTTCCTGAGCACTCTCTGGTCTTACACAGTTTTTCAATGTACAGTTTCTAGAAAACCCTGCAATGGAATTATGGCTCAATAGCAAATTCCAGAAGGTATCTGTACATGTGAAGAATATACTTACCTATCTTTACTTCAGCTATAATCCCAAATAGCACAAGGGATAACAAATCTCTGCACTAATGGGTAACTTTCTAAGCCTTTTACAGCAGGATTGTCTTGGCAGAGGAAAGGTCATGGTTGGCATTTTACAAAGAGTTCCTAAGAGTCTCTTTTTTCTTCCAAAAGTCTGGATTTTCCTTTCATATTGTATCACTGTTCAAATACACTGAAGATCATCACTGTTCTGAAGAAAATCCTGAATCGGAAATGTGTCCAAGTGGAATAGTTATAATCCATTCAGGTTCATGACACAGCAAGTTCTGTAAACCAGAGAAGCTGATAAACTCATTGTGCACAGTTATCCAGGAACTGAAACTGCTCTTTCTTTGGAAGTGCTGACAATTCAAGGAGCAAAATGCAATTCATAAGAACAAGACACTAAAAATGTGACTTCTAATCTGCAATGAAAACAGTCTGAAAGCATACTTGTGGAATCAAAGCATTTTAATTTGGTAGAGTTCAGAAGTTCTAATTTTACTTAAATACTTCTACACATTCTGTTCCAGTTACTTATTTGATAAAATCTTCAAATGTAAACAAAAGCACAAACAGATAAATGGTATTAAAATGAAAATCTAACCACATAATATGCAACATATATAAAATAAATATTAAGTATAAACACATAAATACATATTTATTTACACTGTGCCAGTCATTATGCTTTCTAAAACACTGTCCTCAAACTGCCACCTATACCATTGTATTTTTAATATTACCATAGAATCATACAATGATAGAATGGTTTGGGTTGGAAATTATCTTAAAGATCACCTAGTTCCAACTCCCTTGCCATGGCCAGGGACACCTCCCTCTAGACCAGGTTTATTATAGCCTCATCCAGCCTGGCCTTGAACAATTCTAGAGATGTGGAATCCACAACTTACTTGTGCAACATTTTCCAGTGCCTCACCACACTCACACTAAAGAATTTCTTTATTATATCTAATCTAAATCTATCTTGTCTTAGTTTAAACTTGTTACCATTGTAAAAATGTCCCTCCCCGTTTTTCTTACGGGTCTCCTTTATGTTCTGAAATGTGCTAGAAGGTCTTCCTGGAACCTTCTTTCCTCCAGACAGAACAACCCCATCTCATTCAGCCTGTGTTCATAGGAGAGGTGCTCCATCCCTCTAATCTTTTGCGTGTTCTTCCTCCGGACCTGCTCTGACAGGTTCGTGTCTTTCCTGTGCTGAGGACCCTAGAGCTAGACACAGTATTCCAGGTACTCTCTGCTACACCAAGACCAGAGTAGAGAGAGAGAATCACAGAATAACAGAATCACAGAAGGGGTTAGGTTGGAAGGGACCACAGTGGGTCATCTGGTCCAACCTGCTTAAGTAGGGTCACCCTAGAGCACATTGCACACGATTGTGTCCAGATTGTTCTGGACATCTCCACTGAGGGAGACTCCTCAACCTCTCTGGGCAACCTGTTCCAGTGCTCAGTCACATGCACACTAAAGAAGTTCTTCCTCATATTCAGGTGGAACTTCCTATGCACCAGTTTCTGCCCATTGCCTCTTGTCCTACTGCTTGGCACCCCTGTAAAAAGCCTGGATCCATCCTCTTGACACACTCCCTTCAGGTACTTGTATGCATTGATGAGGTCTTCTCAGTTGTAGCCTAACACCTATATTACTACTAACTTTGTACCAGTTTTCCAAGATGTTGTTTATCATTATTTGTTAAGAATTTCAACAGACAGGAATTATTAATGAGATAAAAAGGCTCCTCTATTTGTGAAACTGAGCTGGGAAAAGATGCAACATCAGATGGAGCCAGACAAAGTTCTTTAAAAGCCTTGAAACCATGCCAAAAGATGTGATACTGTGCCAAAGAAGATGAGGAAGAGGAAGAGAAGATGAAAATAGGGGTCTTTTGGAATCTCCAGCTCAAATGTGGGAGGCATGTCAGGGTTGTGGTGAGGGCAGTACCATGGGAGGTTTTGGAAGTGGGTATAACAGATGAGGTAATGTCCAAATATTGTAATTAGAATCTGAAGATTGTAATTAAATGATATTATAAAGTTGTAAAGCTGATGCAGTTTGCTGTGTGAAATTTGGAAAATATTCCTGTGCATCCAGAGCCTTAAATAAAGAAATGCTATCAACTAAAACTCTCAAGTTGAGTCTTAGGTGTTTTCTTCTAAAAGCTGATTTTAGGCATCACAGTTCTCTCTTCTCAAGGCCTAACAGGCCCGGATAGTTCAGCCTTTCCTCATGAGAGAGATATTCCAGTCCGCTAATCATCTTTGTCACTCTCCACTGGCCCCGCTCCAGGAGCTCCAAGTCTCTCTTGTACTGAGTTGCCCAGAACTGGACACAGCACTTCAGATGTGTTCTCACTAGGGCTGAGTAGAGGGCAGGGTCACCTCCCTTGACCTACTGGCAGTGGTCTTCCTGACACACCCCAGGATAGCACTGGCCTTCTTGGCCACAAGGGCACACTCCTGGCTCATGGACACCTTCTTGTCCACGAGGACCCGCAGGTCCTTCTCTGCAGACCTGCTTTCCAGCAGGTCAGCCCCCAGTCTGGACTGGTGCATGGGGTTAGTCCTTCACAGGTGCTGGACCCTGCATTTGCCTTTACTGAATTTCAGATGGTCCTTCTCTGCTGTAGCCTGTCAAGGTCCTTCTGAAGGGCTGCACAGCACTTTGGGGTATTGGTCCACTTCTCCTAGTTTCGTGTCATCAAAGCAACTCCCTCAGCCTTCTGGCCACGTGTCTTTTGATGCAGACCAGGATGCAGTTGGCTTTTTGGGCTGCAAGAGCACATTGCTGGATCATATTCAATTTTTCATCCACCAGTTGCCCCAAATCCTTCTCTGCAGGGTCATACCACTGGGTATGAATAAATGGACTGAAAACTGTGATGAAAGAATTTTGGACTCTGAGGCTAGATGGTGTAACACAACTTGGGGCACTGTAGTTTTGGGGGCACTTTTTCCCTCCATAACTGAAACACCATATGCAAGCAAACAGGGTTTGGTCTCAAACAATACCTTCTGACACATGCCAAAACTGTTCCTACAGCTTTCCCAACAGCATAGACAATCAAAGGACAGTACTTTGGGTTATGCTTCAATTTTTTTTTAGTTTTCTCACAGACATTCTTCCAGGAGAGAAAGGCCCAAATCTGCTTCCTGAGGTTTTGATTTTGGAAAGAATGAAGAGGCCTTTCAGCAGAAAAGCTGGGGTAGAAATAGCTGAAATCCATCAAGAAGAGATGTGTGGAAGGCCAGTAAAGCCTCAAGGCCTGATCTGAGCCCACCAACATGACTCAGGAAAAATATTAATGAAATTCTTGGGATTGATTTAAGAACAAAGAAGTGTGAGATAGCCACAAACAGCACCCAGCCAGGGATCTAGAATTAGATTCCCAGCCAAAACACCAGAAAGAAAAAAATAGCTTTCAGACTACCTGTATATTCATCAATCTTCCAGACTTTAAGTCAACTCCTGTAAAATTTACTCCTTTAAAAATGTTTAATCGCGGAGCAGTGTTCTTTTCAGAGTATAAGGGTATGTATTAAAGCTACCTGATCAGGTTCTTAGCTCCATTGTAATAATCTATACAACAATTTTGTAACATACCCATTATCACGTATCTACAGCTCTCAGCTGATGATGATATATGCCTCCCACTGCTGCTGTCAATCAGTTATGACAAGTGTCCTTGCTTTCGTGCTCAGGTTTATAGCATAGCAACCTGTCTGAAAATCCTCCTGTTAAGTTGACGATGGTAGGGGAGAAGACACCAGCTGTTTCCCATCTGATGGAAACCCTTATAGCAATGATACCCTGGCATTATCAAAACCTATGCAATTTTGCAAAGCACTAGTCTTTTTCACTTTTTAAACCAGAGAAGAATTTATGCAAGCATGGAAACTGCTGAAGTGCCAGATGTATGTAGAGATGCTAGCAATCTAGATTTTCTTTAAAAAAATCACATAAGTAACCTGAATGAGCTATCAGGTTTGGTTTATACAGTAAAGCTCATAAAATATTCAGTGGTAGATCAGATTCACCCTTACTATAATTTGTATGGAGATCAGTCCATAATTAATGATTGTTAAGTGGAAAACTTCTGTTAACACAGCACTATGACTGAAAGAGCATGTGTAGAAATATCCCTTTTAATTTCTACATCATCTTTTCTTTCACTTGCATTCACAGCTGAGTTTCCTTCTCCCTTGCACCAGCATGTCTCTGGGTTTGGTCCAGTGATCACGCTGTCCAAAATGGATATATAGCAATGACAGAGATTTTTGTCATATTTTTTTTCCCAGGTAGTCAGTGGCTGACACCAAAGTATTTGCCCATATGTAGAAACTGGTGTGGAAAGTCAGTTGGCAAAAGGCAGATAAGAGTGTGGGATTGTGACAGAACACAAAAATATTGCTGGTACACGTTTTTATGGTGAAAGATATTTTCTTACATCACAGGAAAAGCAAATGTGGATCAAGTAGCTAGTGGAAGTAAAAGGACAGAATGAAAAGAGAAAGAAGGAAGGAGAAAGATGAAGAGAATAGCAATAAGGAGTAAAAAAGGGTCTGTGATCATATTTCAGTGATATTTTGTATCCTTTTAAAAATGTTATTATGCAATGCTAAATTCAAATTCTTTTCATCTCCTTTCCTCATTTAAGGCATATAAGATCCAAAGTTGAGAGCATAGTTACTTTCAGTTCTGTGTACAGCCTAATGTACTTTAGCCACTCAAAATTAAGATATTTCCTCTCTCTCTCTCTCAGGATTAGTCAGTGCCTAAAGTTACAAGTGGGATGACCCTGGCCAATGTGTTTAAATGCAGAGTTCTGTATATCACTCTGAGGCTGGAGAACATATGCTGCACAGTATTTTGCTTTTTCATGTTGAAGCAGAGGATAATCAGCACTTTAGGGAAGGAGCTACTTTATAAACACATCAGTGGGTCACATATATTCTGTATTCATCCACACCAATGTTGTTCTTCCCTGCCTGAAGGATTTCCCTCTGTGTGTTTAGTAAGGTGTAACTATACTTCTGATAAGCCTCTTTGATGTTTATTGTCCTTTCAAAAATAGTTTTTAAATAGAGGTGAATGCAGTGGTTTGATTTGTTTATCAACAATTATTGCTTTTTGACCCCCCTGAAACAGAGAACTGCTCCAGTGGAGTCAGAGAATTGAAGGTGACCTGCTGCAATAGCATTGCTTCCCAGGATTTGGAGAGGATTCAGGCTGGTGGTGCATGCATCAAACCACACAAGTACCTGCACAGAACTAATGCACCAGACACAGGGAATTTCTAGCTCAGAGTGGGAGTAAAGACATTTTGAAATGTGAAGAAGTGGAAAACAGCTGAGAGAGAAAGAGACCTTCACAGCAGTCTACTAGCAATCAGGGATATGTTGAGTACTCTGCAGAAGAAACATACTTGCCACGGGTTCAGTTTATAACCAACAGGTTAGGCAGAAGGAGTGATAGGTAGAAAAGAGTATTAGTTTGCCAGACCATTAGGCTTGATCTTGAACACAGCATTGTTCAAAGATTGTATCTGATCCTTCTTCCGGTTTAGCCTGAACCTACCTTCTTGGGGGTGGGATGGGAGTGGGGTGAGGGGAGGAGGGAGGAGGGGAGGAAAAAATCTGTCTTGATTCTAAAATTTCTGATCTTTGTCAACAATTGCTTAATTGTCTCAAAGACTAATCATCATCACAATTTGAAATGTGCACCCTACTTGAGTTCTGTGTTTGCCGAACTTCAGCTTCCAGCCTTTGGCTCCTTATTAGTCCACCTTCTTTTAGGTTGCAATCAAGCCTTCTTTAAGCTTCTCCTTGAGAAGTGAAATAGATTTTGCTCCTGTCATGTTTCACTCTACAGGACAATTTCATGGTGGCTCTCTTCTCTAGTAACTACTGTTTCTGCCTTTGAACTACAAGCATTGCAACCACCCACAATGTACACAAGCCATTTCCCTGCTATGATTCAGAACAGCAGTAATAAAGACTCTCTGCTTCCACTTCACATCCCTCAGTTTACACAGTCTTCAGACTAAATCACCTTGGCTTCCTGCATTGTTCTGAGATCTAACATTCACCTGATAGCCAAACAAATATTTTCTAGAGTTCCTATTCCCCAGAAGAGAAGCCTGTATCCACTCTTTGAAAGGTGTTTAATGTAATGTTTTGTCTTTGATGTACCAGTTTCACTTCTCTGTGATTAGAGAGATACTGTTACCTTTTCCCATCACACCTGGAGACATTTGTTCTACTTCAGTAAGCAGTTGTTCTTATGAGCCATGACAAATTCATTTTCTGGGCTCTTTAGGTTTTTTGAGGGAAAAAAGAAGGTCATGGAGGCAGTCAAGCTTCCCACAGAAGTCAAGGGTGGAGCACTTTTATCACATAATGATGACAACTTTTCAAGCATACATGCTAAAGAGGAGCATTCTTCTGAAAAGTTTTGGGAAAATGACTGCAAATTCCTCATCTCTGTCCTCCCTCATCTCCCTGATTCTCTTTACAGTTACTAAACTCAGAGCTCTGCTCTGTTCCAGTAATGCTGAATAGTTAAGCTGTATTCCCCAGGCCATCCTTAGCAAAGGACTATCAAAGTTCTTCAAAAACAAACCAAAACAAAAAACCAAAGCAAATAATTTTAAAAAAACCAAACCAAACCAAAACAAACCAAAACAAAAAAAACCAAACAAACAAACAAACAAAACAAAACAAAAAAAAACCCAAAAAACCCAAAAACAAAAACCAAAAGCCCCCAACTCCACAGTTTGA
The DNA here is from genome assembly GCA_013400415.1 of Scytalopus superciliaris. Lineage (NCBI taxonomy): Eukaryota > Metazoa > Chordata > Aves > Passeriformes > Rhinocryptidae > Scytalopus > Scytalopus superciliaris. The sequence goes on along the minus strand of VXBX01007017.1, from coordinate 569,341 downwards.
CTACCATTTTGGAAATAACTCTGTGGACCATCTCATGAGGTGTCAACACAGTCTTTCATATTTATGAACAGAAAGGTGGTTACATTTTGAATATTAACCATTTCTTTCTTCCCCATTTTTTTTTTTTTTGAAAGCAAAGAAATCTGTGTGTATGTCATATAATGATTTTAAATGCCATTATCTGACGGATAAACTTCTCCTGTATTTCTTGTACAGCCAAGTGGTGCATTATCAGCTGCTGGTTGAGCAACACAGTCATAGATCACAGTCGCTACTTCAGCTGTCCTGGGGCTGTGTAAATCCTCTCTCTCTGGAAGAAGATTTTGGGTCTATTGTATTCCTTTGCAAAGTACGGAAGAGAGAAAAAATTTGAAAGAGTATATTTAAGTCACAGTGAGAAATAATGAGCAGAACATTTAAAGTGTGCTATTTTCACATTTACCCAATACTTTTTTTTCCTCCTACTCCAGGAAAGTACATGTACATCTGATCATTGAGAGATGCCTCGCAATTGCCAAATTAAGGTGCAAATGAGACTGTATGCTGAAGTCAATAGTAGAGATTTTATTTAACAATGAGTTTGAAATGGAGAGATAGAAAGGAATGGAAAAGAGAGGAGAGAGATGAAGCAGAAGATAGGTACCACCCATGGATCTGGTGGCATCCCATTGGTCCTTCTTCACCCTGGTCTTCTTGATAGTGGGGGTACCAAGGTCATTCAACACTTTTCAGCATTGATATATTTTAACAAAGAATTAGTGCTCATTGGCATTCTCTTTGGATATTGGTTAAATTATTCCCTTGCCTCTAGTGCTACTTTGTCCACATGCTCAGTCTTTTTCTTCTTTTGAGTCAGTGGGTTTCTTAGGTCCATGAGTCAGTGGTCACGATCTCCCCCTGCCAGAATTACCTTTAGCCCAGTCAGAGCTGATTTCAGTTGCTGAGTTGACTTTCCTTGTGGTCTATAAATTCTGCATTCTTTGTGCCCATTATCAGAGATACATTCTTTTTCCCTGAGCTTTGTTAACCTCCCCATAGGCCTGAGATAACACTTGGAAAACAGTACCACCTTTATCTGATCTCAAGTTCCTGCTGTGGTGGTTTAATTTACAGTCCAAGTTTCAGGTATTCATGGAGACATATTTGGGAGTGGGGCTTCAGTGGTCATTGGTGATCACAGATGCCATCTGTCCTGTAATGGGGTGATCTTTCTTTGACCAGTTATATGTGTATGAGCAGTGGCTTCTTTACGCAGTTTCCCACCCTGGTAATTTTTGTCTGGATGCATTACCCGAGATGTGCTAACCAGATCTTGCCTCTGCCACGCCTGGAGTTTGTGCCATCCTGTTGGTCCCCTCCATGCTTATCTCATAACACAGTCTTTCTGTGGCCTTAACAGTGTTTGAGACAGGCAACTGTGCTCTTTAGCTCCTTACTCCTTTGTTCCTTACTGAAGCAAAAGCAGGGCGATATCTCGGTAACAGAGCACCAAAATTGCATTAACAAAAATTAACTACCCTGATTTAGCTCATCTGGAGATTTCATCCATAATGACATGTTTGAGTATTGACCTCTCATTGAGAGCTGTGTATATTTGCATTTGGGCACGTGGGCATCCATCAGAGTGTATAGATGTGTACAGCTGTGTGTGGGGGGGGGTGTGTGTGTGTGCGCGCATACTGGCATCCAAAAAGTAAGTAGATCAAAATATGTTACAGTCATATGTAGATAGCTGAACAGGCTAAGTAGATTTCCTTCAAACATATGTCCCCAAATTACCTGTGAGCAAAACCCACAAGTACTAAAAGGGTCAGTGCAAAGGTAATTTAGACAAGAGAGTTATAAGCTGCTGCAAATTAGAGCACTGAAGGAGACTATCTCTCCTGTGAGAGAAGTTCAATTTCACCTGGCTTTGGCATTGAATTTTTGAGGGAGAAATTACCTTTAGAACTGACTTCAAAGATTACGAAAAAGAAGAAATGTAGAGAATAAATACAAATGCTGATAATAATTGAAATCAGAAGGAATGTAAATAATGTAGATTTTAATGATTTTAAAAGTAAAATTCATCTAGTAAACATCTGGGAGGAATATTAACTAGAAGCCATATTTGCAAGGATGGCCTTTACTCCTGGATCACATTGAATCAATTAGTGTTATAGTTAACTAGATATTTGTAAATGCAGAGGCAATTTTCGTTCATGGGTAAATGGAGTGCACCACATGAATAAGATGCCTTCATCTTTATTTTATAGACTTGAAATACAACAGAACCATCACATGTATCAAGACATTTGGGTTTTTTCTTAATGTACCAGCTTCTGAATTCAATAATTTCATTTTTTTTTCTTTTAAACGCACTCTGAATATTAATGCTAGTTTTAATTATAACCCATGAATCCTAAGAAGCATTCGTGTTCCTTCATTAAAAATTGCTGAGAAATATTCATTACTTGGGTAATTTTCTGCTTGTCTTATTTATGTTTTGTCATTCTTGCTGTTGCCGAAACACAGTTTTGTTATTTTTATTTTGACAGTGAATGTGTGTTATTAACCCATGATAAGAATGCATCAGACAAGAAGGGAAATATGTTGTTGTTTTAGCATGAATTTTAAACAGTGAAATAGCCTAGTGTGCTAAATTGCCTGGTGCTGAGGCATTGTAAATTGGGGGTAGGGCACACTACATGCTTATGCTTCTTTTCTTAAGCTTGCACAGTGTTTGTTCCAAAGTTTATAGGAATCTTTGCAAACTCTTCCACTGACTTCCACTGAATTTTGACTCATGGTCACCTTGCTAGTAAAGGTCTAATCCCAGACCTTCCGGCACTCATGGAGAGTGTGATTTGTAGCATACATAAAGAGCAGCCACAATTTAGGACTTCCTGCCCTGTCATCTGACCTTCCACAGCTAATGGTGGAAAAAGAAATGGCAAAACAGAGCACTGAATGGTGAACACTGTACATGCAATTCTTCTCTGTTTTCTCTGTTTGCACGGTTTGCTCTTCATATATGAGTCTTAATTGTTCACTGACAGTAAAACAGCTTTCATATAACATATATTCTTGAAATACCAAAAAAATCTCCCCTTTGAGTCAGGCTCCAGACATTCTTTCAACCTAATGATCTGCATGATCTATCCATACCTCCAAGATGAACTGTCAGTTACAGATAACAGTATTCAGCTGCACATCACTGATCTTCATCAGCAAAGTGCATTATTCACAGCCAAGTGTCTTTGTGTTTATTTGGAACACACGCACTGTCACTCAGTCCTGGAACTTCTCCTTTTTCCTTTGACTATCCATTTTCCAATTACCTTTCCATGTGTATCTCTTGATTAATTACAGAACAGCCCAAGCATGGTGACAAACAGAATGAAACCTGGGAATACTGGAGCAGAAAGAGTGGATAGCAACAGTTAGACATATCTCTCAGAGTCTGACTATTATCAGTGTTTCTATCAGTGACATTTTGTGAATAACAAGTTTGAGAAAGCATCAAGAAATACCATATGTGGGAACTAGGTTTGTTGTTGAGGTTCTGTACACACTTGAGTTAAGTGGAAATGAAATACCTGAGCCTATGAAGGCACTTATGATTAGAAGAGGTAGGAATATGTAATATAAAAATACAAATGCCAAGTACATATATGCTGTAATAAACATTCTGATTTCCTACTGGTTTAGAAAGCTACCTTTTGTGGGGCATTTATCATTGTCTTAACATACTTCAGATTGCTGTAGTCATTTTTTACTTTAAGATTTCCCTGAATGTTTTTAAGCACATTGATATCTCAGTTCAAAGCTTTAGTCAGTATCTAATGCTAAGCAGAATATAATATTTATTACAAAAAGTCCATTGAAAAGAGTTTTTATAAAGTATTGGAATTAATAACTTCTTTAGATTAATATAAAATTACATGAATAATTAATGAAGACTTCTTGATAAACCAAAACTATGAAATATCAAATTCACAGCATCTACCCAAGGCTCTGCAAACTATGTTGGCTTTTCAACCTTCTGTGCCTGTTCTGTTCCCAGGTCCACACTGGATTCTTTAGCATGTGCCTCTTCGCAAATCCCTTTTGAGAGCCATCCCACAACAAAACAAAACAAAACAAAACAAAAAACAGAAAGCTGGAAAAATCACCCTAGGAGCCTTGTTTCTGCTGAAGACTCCTAACAAGGTTAAAAGGACATGGTGAGCATTGCTGCAGTATCCATAAGGCCCCCTTTATGTAACTAGTTTTCATCTTAGACTCAGGCAATTGAAAGAATAGACACCTTATCATTTCCTCCTTTTTTTAAAACCCATATATCTGTCTGACCACACCTCTGTGTGTTCTCTAGTCTTCCAAAATCAAGGCAAGAGCAGCGACCTGATAAGATCTAGAGATAAATTCTTGTTACAGGGCTGTAAGAAGAGTACATTATGTTTCAGCGGTAATGACAAAAATGTCTCTGTTTCTTCTTTTGAGGATGGCAAGGTAAATGTAAAGGTGAAAGAAGACTAGAACTACCACACCTCAATTGAAATGCATTAATTTATGCCATTTTCTAACTGTTTCACCTGTTCAAAAAAATAAATTATGTGGGGGAGAATTGCCTTCCTAAAGTTTGACATGGGGCATGAGGCTCCCTTTTGTTTGCACACCATGTTGCTTTCAGATCCACGGTGTCTACCTGCAACTGCTCTTTGCAGTTGGCCCTGCATATAAGGAAAATGGAAATGGAGAGAACACAGCTTCAGAAGGTGTATACACTAGCTCCAATCTGGAATAGCTCCTGTGACATCACTGAAAGACTTTGGCTTTCAAGCAGTAGAGACCAGAATTTCCCTTGATGCCTCACCACCTGTCCTTACCCGTGTATAAATGCCCTACAAATACTTTCTGTGGCTCATAGATGTCTGTATGGGAGGAAGATTAAGGGGAAGGATTAATGTATTTGCAAACCACTGTAAAAAACAAAATGCAGCCTGGATTTTGTTATTTTACTTTCTATAAGGCAGTGCTCAGTGCACTGTTTAGACTCATTTGTTAAAATTAGTCAATTCCTGTCAGAGACAAGTCCCTTTTCCCATGGTTGAACTTGTTAGCATTTAGCAGAGAAGGGGAAAATGCCAGCGAGACACTAATAGCCTTCATTAGCAATTAATTATAAGTAATAGTTATGAATCTAAATCATCATCAGAAACTAATGAATTCATACATGTCATTAATGAAAATGACTAATGAATATGGTCTGTACATAACTAAACAATACAAAGTAACTTAACATGTCAAGCAGAAGAATGGATACTGTGAAATCCTGGGTGTGACTGCTCCCACTGAAGTTAATCAAGAGGCTCCTGATTCCCTTCAGGAAGATGAAGAATAGCAGTATCTTCTGGCACTGAAGAGACATAATTCTTTTATAGCTTTGACCGAGTCTTTTGTGACAGGTAAAAAACAAAGAAAAGGCTATTTATTCAGGGAATGCTGACAAAGAGTTGAGTTGAGACTATCAGAAATGTCTAAGAGGTTTAGGTGCTGAATTCTAGACACTTGACTTTAGATACTATTAAAGGAGCATTACAGAGACAGAGTGAAACATTCACCTAATTAATAAGCTGCCAATGCTTAGGGTACTAATTAAGAGATAACCATAAAAGAATAATGCCCATTAGTTGTGAAAACAAGCACTTCTTGTTTACATGGGTCTTTCTATAGCTGTATCAATTCCAATTCATTGTTTCCAACTGACAAATTTTTAGAGATAGTATAATAATAGCACCATTGGTGACTAATGTTCTGATACCGTGGGATGTCTTAGGAGATAGAATCCGGAAGAACAGATTTTCTCCTTCTTAAAATTCTAGCAATTAGCAAAATAGGTATCATCTTATTCCTGTTTTGCTATTGATATCAATGGTTTGTAGGAGAAGAGAATTGGCCTAGGGAATTAAGGTTCTCTCTCTGCTTCTGGAGTGAAAATGCCTTTACTTTCATATTTCTTTCATTTGTCATTTTATGCTGCGCACATACAGTTTGTATGCATGTAAAGACCAGTGGCAAATCCCAGGTGTTACTTAGCGTCACATGCCTGGTCTGTTTTTGTCAAGACACCATATGAAAGATCACAGCCTTCTAGGGAATAAATATAAAGCTATCCACAGTGCTATCTAACTGCTGTGTTTTCACTGGATCAATCTTAAAGGAGGTTGTAATCAGGTGGGGATTGGCCTCATCTCACAAATAACAAGTGATAGAATGAGAGGAAATGGTCTCAAGTTGCACCAGGGAATATTTAGTTTGGATATTAGGAAAAATTTATTTGCTGAAAAGGTTGTCAACCACTGGAACAGGTTGCCCAAGAGTCACCACCCCTGGAGGTTTTTAAAAGACATGTAGATGTGGTACTTGGGGTTGTGGTTTAATGCTGGACTTGGAAGTGCTGGGTTAATGATTTGATTGGATGATCTTGGAGGTCTTTTTGAACTTAAGTAATTCTATGATTTTTATGGTGTTCTTGAAGGACTAAGTTAATTTTTACTGGGCATTCCAGTCAGAGGAGTTGTTTTGAATTTCTCTGGGATCAGCAACATTTTCAAATCTTTACTGTGGCTGTTAGCATGCTAGAGGCATATTAATAAAACAGAATGTTTTCCAACCCATCTGTAGGTTTAGAATTGAAGACACAGACTTAATTTCCTATATGTACCAAGAATAGAAAGTTTGGATGATTTCTTTTTGCCTTCACAAGCTCAACACCATTTTTGTTTCATACAAAAGATGAAAAACTAATTTCACAGAATTAACTTGAAAATCCTTTTCTGAATAATTCATTCTGGAACATCTGGCTGACTCATAGAGGCTTTGCTGCTGCAAGCCTAAATTGCTCTAAACATATCTGCATTTCCTTTGATTATTTATACGATGGACAGGTTTCACGCTGGTTTGTGCAAACATAAAGTAGTTGTGAAAATGAAACTTACTCAGAATGTGCCTAATGTTATGTGAACTACAAGTTTTCTTCTACTGAAAACTTGACTTTTGCTGTCATTGAACTCAAGAAGGGAGGAATTATTTTACTCTTCTGGCTCAAGCTGCTGGCTTGACTTCCTATCTTCCATATTAGGCCATTTGCAACCTCTTTTTAACATTTATTTGATTTGAAATGCTTGTTTCTAGTCTGATACAGCACAAGCATTTTGTAATTCTTGTGCAAAAGCAAAATAAATTCATGGTTTGAGCTAATTGAGCAGAGAAAAGTAAGAGATATTAAAAGTACAGTTTGACATAATTTGATACGCAAATCAGTTTACCATAGGAAGAGGTATCTCCCCAAATCTGTGCTCTGAAATTGTGTTATGTAATCTTTAAAGATGCCTACAGAGAAGCACCCAAACAGCTTACTGACTGACATTTGAAATCTCACGCATTTCTTGGTGTTGTCTGTCGGTTGCAAATCAGTGTATGCTGCAAACAAACCATATTTGCTGCTCTCTGCTCCAAATCATACACGACATCCAGCTGCTCGTGGCACTGCAGGAGTTACAGTTTTAGCCAATTAAAGTCCTGTCAAGGGAATGTGAAGTATGAAGGTGACAGTTAATATATATTAACATTGACTTTTTTACTTCCCTCATGAATTAATTGGTATTAGCTGCAGTATCAGCTTCTAATTATCACATATTTATTATAGGCACCTTGGGCTGAAACGTGGTGCACACAGAGGCTTGGCTTGTAAGCTGGTTGGAGGCTGTGCCAGCAAAAGAACTTCTGAGTCCAGGCAATTGGGCAGCTGTTGGAGGAACTTGAGTACCCTGTGCAGTGTGGGCTGGGCTGCACAGGGAGTATTGGGAACGGTGGCGAGGCCCAGGAGTAGCTTCTTATTTTCTACCACCTTGAGCAACCCACAGGCAAGGCAGCGGGGGGGATATTACACCAAACCTGACTGGTCTCCACATACTCTTCCCTCCTGCCCTCCAAGGGCATTGGTAAGCAAATTCCCACTCCACCTGCTCATCACCCTGTATGAGGGCAGAGTCTGAGCCTTGGTGTCTGCTTTTCACAACAATCCCAGTTACCAAGTTTCTGTTAATTAACAGCCAGGTTAGGTTTTGACTACTCATAGCCATCAGGTCTAGCCTCTGCAGAAGTCCTTCCTGGAGCAAACTCTGCCTGTCACCCAGGCAGAGGGAACAAAAGGATGTCTCATGAACAGGCCTGATGACAGGACTAAACTGAGTGCCAGTGGCTGAGGGGGAGTGAATTAAAGAAACTACATGAATGATTATGTAGGCTTCAGCATAAAGCCTTTCATTAAAGCTGTGACAGGTTCCTTTCCTGTAATTACAAAATGCAGCAGCTCAATACGGAGCTGAACTGAGTAAGACACTCTCCCTTGAAAGTCTGAAATCTTGAAAAGGACAGATCATGCAAAAAGCCAGAAAAACCCAGAAACCACAGGGATGCTGGGCAAGGTATGGAGTAGGAGAAGTTTGTAGCAACTAGCCAGGAGCTTAAACAACCCACTGGAAGTAGTGGCAGATGCCCCTTCCAATTTCTGTGGAGTCAAAGTCTGAATCCAGCCTGCAGCCAACATATCCTGCCCTTCTGAGTGGCTGTGTCTTCCTCTGAAACACTAGTGGTAACACAAAAATTAAATTCCTAGCCTGTAAAATAGACACCAGCATATTTTCGGTTCATGAGGAGTCACATAAGTGTGTTTATGAAGAGAAACAGGTCAGAGGAGATGCAGTCCAGAAAACTTCAGAAGCCCTATTACAGAAATCATCATGCAAAGCACTACCTAGACTTCAGAAAATGATAATGAAATTGCAAAAATCCTCATTAAATAGAAATACTGTCCCAGTAAAGAGCTTCTTATATCAGACATGCTTTTAGGAGTGCTGATAAACACTGAAAGGAAAAAGCTGCAGGAAGAAGGGTTTGAAGTAAATGTGATTTAAGTGCTACCTATTACTGTTGCAAAAATTTGACAAGTTTGAGCAAGAAATGTAAAATGACCCAACTTCACAGCAGCCTGAAAGAATTATCTTAGACTGAGGCTAACAAGAAATAGCCTGAGCACCACAGATAATACAAAAGGCATTGGGATTATGAAGATGAAATAGTTTTGTGTGATGGGATTTTTTACTAGAAAAAAGATTGTCACAATAGGATATCATAAAAGGGTCAGTAAGGCGGCACAAAATCCACATGGGATGTTGAATAGAGCAGAGCTCACATGGTCTGATGCTGGTCACAGAAAGGAGCCTGAACAGAAGTCTGTCCAGTCACAAGCAGTAATGCTGGAGATAAGGTATCAAAGTGTGAAGCCTATAGTACACTCAGGGAAAACATACCAGAGAGACAATGACACCATTCCTGGTCACCCTAAGGCCATGATGGCACAGTCTGAATTAAAAACTTTGCATCTTGAATACTTGAAGCTGTGGTAAGAGAGTCTAACACCCCTTACATATTTTTTTTCTGAGCTAATCAGTTTCAGAAGTGAGCAGGAAAAGTAAAAAAATCTTTACCTTCAGCTCTTGAACTAAAGAAACTAAAGGTAAGCAGACCTGAAATCATGGCAGAAGAGGCCTATGCCAAGCAGTGGAATAAAGGATGTGAATGACAAAACTCACACTCTGAAAGTGTGTTGAATTTCAGCCAGCAGATATGAGCACCACACATCAACGATGGAGCTTATCATGCCGGTTTCAAAGCTAATGGAAGGACACCAAAATAAAATGAAAGGGAGGCTGCAAGCCCCTTTGTGTAAGCAAACACAAAGTTTTGCAATGCTCCTGTTGTCGCACACCCGCTGGCTGGACAGGAGCCAGCTGTACTGAAGGAATTAGGGGCTTGCTTGTGGAAAAGAGGACCTGACTGCAAGTGCACGGCTAGACACAGTGCATGGTCCAGGCTGCTTGGACCAAGACCTTCTCAAGGTCTGTAGTGCAAGCCTGAGCATGGTTTTATGAGGGGTCTTAGTGTGTGGTTTCAAGTGACTCAGTCTTGGTTCTCAGCCTGTCCACACTGGCACAGCATGTGCTTAGGAGCACGGAAAATGAAGGATAACCAGCTAACACCAGAGTTGCACAGTTTTTTACTGAGCTCAGGAACAATCCCCAGGCACTTGCAAGTGAGGCTGCACAGGCAATGGTTTCTGTAGCAGCACAGGTTTCAGTAATGCTCCCAGGTCCTCACACTGCACACCAGGCTGCACCAGCTGCAAGTGCAACTGGTTGTACCAGTGCTTTCCCTGTGGCATTGGTTGCAGGTGCAGCTCTGGGAAGTACTGGTGTGAGTCAGATTGGGAACTGTTTCGGCTTCTTCTCTTTTAATTTCAGTTGCTCCTTTCAATAGCAGTGTCAACACTGGAACCACGGAAAATAGCAGCAGGAAAACATCCTTCTGAAAGTATCTTCTAGCTGGTCAGTGGACTAAAGACAAAATCACTATGTCTCCAAAATGGAGGGTTCCCACGAGCTTCAAGACATTAAAATATGTCTTAACTTCATTTCACCTTTTGGTTTTATGGATATATAGCTCTGACAGAAAAAGATCTGATTATTCTTTTGCACTATTCTTTTTTGAACTGATAAACATCCTTGCACTGTTACATTGGCATTAAGGCTATTGTTTACTTTTTTGTTTTTCTGCTTTTTCTACATGGAAGTATTTCCTCTGGTGTAAGGCAACTTCTATATCATTGCACCTATGCCCATCCTAGAAAAAAAGACCTATTTCCATTGTCTTGGTACACACACACTGCCTGGTGCTAACCAAGTCCCTGATCACCACTGTAGATATTCATGTTGGTTTTAATTCATTTTTGAGGACTAGAAATCCTACTTTTATCCTTCCTTTTACTTATATTAGGTATTTTTGGTTGTGTGAACTCAAGAGAATCCCTAATCAACTCCTTTGTGAGGCACCGTAGCATTTGTGACTTGCAGCAAGGGTAGAAATACAAGAATCCCTAACAAGGTTAATAAGATGTTAGAGACAGAGAAAATGTTTCTGAAAACAACGAAGTCCCTCCCCCAAGGACAATGATGGAAATGCCAGAAGTTTCAAGCAAGTAGCCACAATGATGCATGACACACTGCTCAAGTAACTGGAAGTGTTTTCAGTGCTATCTAAATAACTGTTTTCCAGCACTGGTACATATTGCATTGCTAAAAGTTAAGAAGCTCTGTAGACAGATCTGACACAGATCTGGAGAGGAGAGTAGCCTGACTGTGCAGTCCTCATTATGTCATTTGTTTCTAAAATTTTCGTATGTGACGTATTTTGGCTACTGTTTAGATGCTGTAGCTTAAAATGCCTCTCCTGCTTCCCCTTACACCTAGAAAGAAGAAAGATACAAATAATAAAGTTTCAAATAAATAATTAATAATTTTATTGTTATTTCTACAAATATGAGGGGTTATTTAGGAAATTACATGATTTCTTTTTGAAAATAACTTTCATAATACCACTGCAACTGCTCTTGTGTTGCAAAGTACAATCCACAGTGTAAATCAGACTTGGAGAAACATGTCATGGAGTAAAGAACAAGTCAGGTCATTCAGTGTCACTTTATATATTTATTTTAAAGTAATATTTGACAGTACTCAGACAGATACATTATTTTGACAGGTGTATCAGTAAAAATCCCCCATTCATTTTAAATTAATTTCATTAGTCATCATTTGTCTTTTATTTACCTTTTGAAAATATATGCTATCCATACAGCCTGAAAATGCTACAGAACTTCATTATATTTTTCTTTCTACTTCTCCTAAAATTTCAAAACCATCTCCTTGACTATTGGGCTGCCAGGAGCCCCTTGAGCATGCTAACATCATTGTAACTTTAAATGATTTCATCAGAGAACAAATTCAAAGTTTGATCTATGAAAAGTCCTTGAAACAAGCATAGAAATATGAGGAATGTATAGATTCAGAAATCTCTTCAAACTTATAAGTCAGATGACTTTATTAATTCATATTGACTAGATCTGATTATATTATTCACTTAAATGAAATAAACTTCCCTACATCCTTGGGTTTGTTATCCCATTTATTCCACATTATGCCATTTGGCTTTCCTCTTTGATAGGATAAACCTTTTGAGATATACTAGATTTTCCATAAAGACGTCCATGTCTGTTACTTGTGCAGTTGTACCTAGTGCGTAACTGAGCAGCAACCTTAGAGGCTCAGGTGTTAAGTGATCACCTTCGGTGCTCCTTACCTGAGATTTGAGAATGGCAGCAGGTCATTCATATCACGTTCCCTCATCACCCCCTTTCCCAAGGTCCTTCGAAAATTCTTCAAATCTGTTTCTGGTCTTGACTAATTCAAACTGCTCTATGTCCTCTTCAAATATCACTTCAGGGTCCTGGTGCTTGGAGAAGGATAAGCTTATATTTTCATCTACGTTCTTTCTAAGCATCCACTCCTGACCACTATTGAAATATCTAAAAATACCTTTTGTCTAACAAGTGCTGCTATCCTTATAGCCACTTATCATCACCATTATCCTCAGTTATTAACTGTTTCACCACGTAAAGCAAGCTGAGACCCTCAGAGTATGTGCACTCAAAAGGCTGCTTGGTGATCTAAATGGTGCATCTGTCACTCAACAGAAGCTGCTTGTGTGAGCAAATGCATAGAAAACACCAAAATTCACTATGAGCTCAGGCCATGCTCAAGAAATCGGATTTTCTGACTTTGAACTCCACAGCAAAACTGAGAGGATGAAAAAGCAGTGCTTGAAAACAGGCAGAATACACCTTTTGTGAAAAATGTCAGGCTCACACTGTTCCAGTTTAGGCAATATTTTAGTTATGATATTGCCCAGCAAACTGGCTCATAGAGAAAGATATTCTTTGCAGAGTTGTTCAGCTTGTATCTGGAAACAAATTCATGGGCAAGAAATATTTTGATGTTCTGATTTTGAGTGGAGGAACTACTTCTGGACTACATGCTGTCTGTGCCATCCCATCTCTGCATTTCTGTCTGTGCTATCTGCAGGCGATCTTCAGAAAAGCCAGGTGATTGCTCTATTCTTCTAGTTAAGAAGAATTATTCTGAGCTTTTTAAATTATGCTGTTCCTCACTCATAAGTAACTAATGTTAGTTTTGTGCAAAACCTTTAGCCCTCATCTTTATATTAGTGACTATGAAAATGATTAATGTTCCACAAAGAGATCTCATCCAGTCATTATTTGATTTATCTGTTAAACCTTAAGCAATTCTTTGCTTACAAATGTGATTGTTCTGTTGAGGTTCCAGACCTGAATTACCCACAGATTTTACTATAAGGTGATGGAAATACAATATTCCACATACTTGCCTTCCAGGGAAAGCTGAAAACACTTCAGATAACAATAATCTTGGCTCACATTAATCATGATGGAAATCATAAAGAGCACTGTGGTAATGGAAAGTGAAGAAACACTCTGGATAATTCCATGCTTGGAGGGTTATTTCTCTAAACTAAGAAAGTGCTTTTTGATGATTTATTAAAAACATGTCTTTGAGTCTTGAAAAATGGATAATCAAATTGTTCTGGTGCTATGCACAAAATAATAATTAATATTTTTACTAAAGCTGATACATTTGTTTTTTAAAATGTTATTTGTGTTATATGTTGTTTTACTGCAGCTGTGATAAATGATAAGAAGTTACATGTTGGCAACCTTACCTTACAAACCAAATCTATTATCTGCAATTGTCACCTTTTAATAAATCATACCTTTTATTTTTTAAAGCTACACTACATATTTATAGCAGTCATTATTCACCTAACTTAGCAATTCTTTTTGACCTCCTATGAAATGTATGTTTGTGTTCTCCTAGACTTTTTTGTCAGCTAGATGCTCAGTTCTGATAGGTACAATGTTGTATTTGTGTAGAAGTTCTCCATAGCAACTAATGAGCTCCTGAGGGGAAGAAGGCAAGAAGCTCAATTTTGATTTACAAAAACTGATCAGTTATTTCCCCTTTTTTGATAGTGACTTTGATCAGACTTATAATTCAGCTGTATTGTCATTTTCTTTTCCTACAATTGCCATAGAAAATGTAACTTTATCCTTCAGAGAAGTACTGCTGTCTGGAACTCCTGTGTGTATTCCATGTACACCAACCTCCACACTGGATGTCTTCTTTTTACCCTTTGTCTGGGACAAATTTTGAAAGTCCAATGACCTGCCTTTGAGGAGTGGTACTGCTCAACTGGGCTGTGGTAGGGATGTCTTTTTGTGGTAGTACTAGAGCTGTTTCTCCTCTTCTAATGGGCACCACTTAATTTTCCTTTCATGGGCCTCCATTTGGATGGTGGCCATCATCTGATCAGGCACTCCTCATCTTGTTCTTCTGAAATCTGAACCTGCCAAAACACAGTTCTCATCACTGTGGAGTAGGAAATACACAGGAGGTTTGCCAAGAAAGGTCACTTTCTGATAGGCACTAGGACAACCACAAGTGATGTGTTGTTTTTTTCCTTGAAAACTTGACATTTTTAAAGATCTTTGCTGCTGCTGCATCTCAATTTTAGTACTTTCTTTCTTGATAAGGAAGCACAGAGAAGAGATAAATACATTTGAGTACACTATGACAGAGTAACTGAAGATTCTAAATTTCACTGCTGTCCATTTTATTTTGCTGACTTGAGCCCCCTTAAGTGTGACCAGCTTTGTTATAAACCCTTCAGGTGTGTCCCTGTGAAACAACTATATGTCACACTTTCATGCTACTTCCACTATTTCCAGGATCCTGATTTTTATCTTCCTCTCTTCAGCCAGAATATATAGTTGTCCACTTTGTCTGTTTCTCCATCACCAGTATTATCCCCAGAATTTCCTGGAGAAGCAAAACTGAGCATCCTAAAAGAGCAACTCAATACTGCAAATGGAAAGTATAAACCTACAGCCTTCTTATCTGTGGTTTTCTTGCTAACCAGTAAGCTTGTATCCGTTTTGGATGTCATTTTGAGGCAGAGCCATCTTTTTGCTTCAAGTTCAGAAAAGAAGTGTCACACTTTCCAGAAGTACTGTGAGCAAACAGTCTTGCTTGCACTGGGTGGTTGTTCAAATGCTCTATCTCTGGTACCAGCAGAAACACAATACGTTTGATAATTCTACCTTTCGACCCATTACTTTGAAATTAGTCAACACATTCTGAACTTACAAGTAAGGCTGACAGACACACAAGAGCATAGTCAGATAAATTAGTTTACTTAGGGGAAAACAGAATAAAAGTCCTTTCAGTCATCGAGTTCTCTTTCTATTGTACAGATTCGATTGCCTTCTCTGATTTCCCATTTGTAGTATAATAAAGCAGATAACTTCTTGCTTCTGATCTTTGTACATTCAGTTGTACGTGCACCAGAGAACTGCAGTAAATTCGTCACTATTTTAAATGACAGAGTTGCTCAGATATTATAGAGAAATGGCCAGATTAAGCTAGACAGGCAGTTCTTGTGGGTTTTTTGTTTGGTTGGTTGGTTGGCTTTTGGGGTTTTTTTTGAGGTGACTTAAGATAAACAGTATTTTCAAATTATTATCCATATCCTTTCAATCTAGATTCTAAACTCTCTAAACTGTACATAGCTATTCTATTCATGACCCTTCTTGAGGCTTCTCAGAGTTTAAAATGTATTCTTCTATTTATGCAACTTATTATCCTAGCACATTATTGTTTACCAGCAATGTTCATCATGCTGCTCCTTTTCAGTGTATCACTCAATCCAAATACCCTAGGATTTTTTTTTGCTGTTTCACAACTCATGAATACTAATATTTTCCCTTTGTGAACCACCAGCACCTGAAAGCAATGAAAACCATTTTCCAGTTACATGAAAATAGCTGCACAAAATCACCATTTTTTATTTCATTAAAATTATAGCCAGATGTAATAATTTTTTTTATATTTTTGCTTCATTTTGCATGGTGGTCCAACTGCATTTGTTATCATTTTCCCCCAGTTCAGTTTACAGTCACTTTTCAAATGGTACAGGGTGTCTTGGACCTGAGGATCTGAGGAGCAAGGTAAGTGAATGACTCTAACTGTGCTGTTTGCTTAATGATGTTAAACTAAGCCCACAGTGCAGTGAATAGAAACACAATGGGATTTTTCAGTGTGAAAAACCTGCTGTGAAAGTGTTTGGCCACATTATAGCAGCAGCACATACAGAGCTGAATCTGGTTTGCTGGAAGATTTCAGTACTATTGTATTTTCTATATGCAATTCATTAGCACTGTCTTTCCCCATATGATCATAAACCTCCTGAGAAGGAAATAGCTGAATGTTGCTCTTGCAAAAGGAAAAAAAAAGAAGAGAATTGGTCAAAAGTTATCATGGTGTTAAAGCTGAAAAGATACCAAAAGCTCTGTTTTAATATCAGGATATGACATACATTTTGCTTAGTTTAGTGTCACTCTCTGCAATGCTTAACAGGCATAACAACCAAATGTCGCCAATGCCAACAAGACTGGCAAGGTCAATGCCTATATTTAGGAGGCTTGGTGGAAAATACAGGAAGGTTTGAAGGTCCTGAAAAAATTGTCCCAGAGACCAGCACCCACTCCTTAGTTTTGCTGCCAGGATCCTGGTACATTCTATTAATTTCAGTGATATTTTTACAGTTTGGAGGAGACAACAGAGAAAATACAATAGTACTGAAATCATTAGCACCAGAAAGATTTTGTGATTTGAGATACCCCTACAGAATTACTATTAGATTCTCTTTACTGCAGACCAAGTAAGAAAATATCAGATTTTTCATTTTGAACATCTGATGTAGTTATGTGTATTTTCTTCCTCTTGAAGGTTCATTGTGCGAATATCTGTACTTACTGCCCCTGAGAATGGCTAAGACAGACTTTAGTTTTGCAACTTTACATAAAAATCCAGTTAGGACTTAAGACATGCCATATTTGCCAGAATTCAATAGCACTTTTCTGTAATACATGAAATCAAACATTTCCTGAGCTGGATCTGTAGCTGTTTATATTACTATGCTCCTGATAATGAATACATAATTTTGTCTCAGATAAGAATCAAGTTGATAAATATTTGTCTGACTTTCCTTCACACTTAGGCTGAAAATCAAAAAAAAAAAAGAGAAAAGTTAAATATCATGGCTAGAGTGCCACTCTTTGTTTTTTCAGCTCCTACCTCTTCAGGGCAAGGAGTGAAGATGAAGTTATGGCAATATTTTGGAGCTCTGATCTCTGCCTGATCTTACTGTAGCAAAAATAGAAACATATATATCAATTCTGCCAAATATAGACATTTAGCTAGTGACCTTATCTATGGGCCACAAGCAGCAGCAATGTCCGGCTATAGAGTACAAAGATGGTAAGAATAAAATGAAGAAAGAACACAACCAATCAAGTGAAAAATCCCAAAGATCATAGAGAGGGAAAATGGTTAGAGAACCAATAAATGTTTCAAGCATACCAGGAGCAAGAGGTCAGTGAAGGATATAGAAATGTTCTTTGAGAAAGCAAAAATAATTCATTGACAAAAAAAATATTCTCGATACAGTGCACTATCTCAAAAAATTGGTCCTTTGTCTCCACATCTGAAGTGCAATGGGGAGAAGTCAGAAAAAAAGACAACTATATTCTTGCAAAAAAGAAGATAGAGAGTAAAAGTTCAAGCTCTGCAGAAGAAAGGATTAAATATGCATCTATTCCAGGAAAATCGTGTGCAATACAAAATGAAGTATGATGGGAAATTAATCAGCAAGAGTTGGATGTGAAGGCCATGCATTTGGAGTCTTAAGACCAAGAGCATGAAAAGAAAAAGTAGCACCTTTCAGTTTCATCAGTCAGTGTATTCAGTGCTCTATGGATATGAGCAAACCCTTCCTCGCTAGCATGCTGATGAGTTAGGCCCAGGAAGATCCAGCAGCCTCCACCCTATGTACTCAAAAGCTTGTTTTTTACAAAATTTGATGTTATGTTCAACTGAAGGATGTTGACTGATTGACAGATGCTGAATGCTTTTCTTCCACATTTTATGTAATCTTTAATGCCAGAAGATTTGTGTATATGTGTGTGTTTCATTCTGATGTGGGTGCGAGTATCTTGGCGTTACCATAAGGAACTGGAAAAGATCCTGTTTAGAAACAAGGAAGACTCTCAACAGTAACCTGGCAGTGTAAACCGTGAGTATGTGGGATCCTTCCTCTGCCTGGCTTAGAACACAGATGTGGATATGGCTTCCTATCTCCCATGTGAGCATCCTGACGACAGGGCTATTAGCTATGCTGTTAGAGGCTTTTGTCATTCTCCACTGATGGAGGTTGTATCCAACATTTTTTATATCTGAAGAAAAGAGAAGAAGTCTCCTAACTTCAGACTTTCAGGACTTGCTAAGTAAGTGCCAAACAGTCTAGGTTCATTCCTGCATGTTTAACTGTGTGCGCAGGAGAAGTTGTCTTCAATATGCTCATAGGGATTAAAAAAACATACAACGTACCAATATTTCCAGCAGGGATGTGCAGGACTGGAGTATCCCAGGGAAGCTGTTTGTATGTGCATCTCACAGCCCCACAGCCATGCTGTCACACAAGATCAATCTGAAATACCTCTTGCTTTGCCTGGAAGCTCTACTGGAGACTTGAAAGATCTTTTGTAGCAGCAGTTTTGCAGGTGGCACTTTCCAACCCTGAACTCAACAGGAACCCACAGTCCTAAGCAGTTTGTTATTCAGTCATATGTAACTAAGGATTTCTTTGCAATGTGTGTCTAAACCCTACAGTTTTTGGCATTTCTGGGACATTTTTGCAGTAAGGTAGGCATGTGGTGTTACATCTACTTTCTCTGCACCTGTCTGTGCATCCTTTGATATCTATAACTGTCTAAAAATGCAGGATGTCTCTCCTCTCCTGACAATGCAGCAAATCCTGGTGCAGCAAATACTCTGTGCGGCAGGAGAAGTTGCCTGTGCTCAGTGAGAAGTTACCCTTGGTAGTCAGTCTAAGGAATTTGCCACACAGAGAATAAAGAGGGCAAGGAAAGCACTCTCAGAGGAAGGCAGTTTTGTCAGATCAAAGCAAGGTGGGCACTAAAAATACTAAAATGTGCAGCACACACATACCTCAGAGATGGGAATATGAAGACAAGTAGCTGCAGACAAAGTAAAGGTATATATTATGCAAATGTGGCACATCAGATACTCACCTAGCATACACACCTAGTGTGCATCAATACACACCTAGTGTGTATTGAGAATGAAAAGAAATATACTGCCAGTTGTGATTCACAGCAGTCAGGTCCCACTTTTGCTTCAACTATTTGAAATAGACAGGCTAATTACTACCTTGTTATCTAGCAGATAGATTCACAAAATAACATAGCCTCATGGAAATGGAAGTTAGCACAGTTTCACTCCCCTTTCTTAATGTAAGAGAATCAGAGAACTGTAAGCTAGACCATGTGATTAATAATTGCCCAAGTGGAATAAAAATACAGCCAGAAAACATGACTATCTCTCTGCTTCAAACTTTTCCATGAAAACATCTCACATAAAACTGAAAAAAAAAAATCAGATTTTTTTTTCAGTGGGAGACAATTTTCCAAAAATACTGCAATTTTGCAGTAATTTTTTGCTCATGGAAAAACAGAAGTTCAGCAAAAAATATGTTTTTCACAAATTTTCCTCCTTACTGCCTCTCCATTGATTGCATAAATATGGTCTCTCAGGTTTAAAATGGGCAGGCATGTCATAGAGCACCATTCCAAATGCTCTCACAGAGGATACCACAGCCCTGGGGTCACCAAGCAGTCGAAGGCAGGCACAGACTCCTGCAGTAGCCCTGAGCCAGCACTGAACTCGGGTGCAACAGCAGCATAACTGTGCCAGCACAGCTCCCAGGGAAGGAACAGACATGAGCTGTTGAGCTGATGCTGATGCCCACATCACACTGCCACCAACACTGGTCCCGGTCCCACGGATGCTGTGTACCAAAGAGCTGGGTAATACATTAAGAGTTTCACCTCTATAACTGCTGTGATGAGGGAGCTTAAGGTCAGTGCAGATTTGACTGGATGAGCCACCTTACACCTTCCCTGGGGAGGAATGAATATGTTGGTTCAACTCCTCTGCTGGGATAAATGGTTGAATCTCCACTGATGTCAGGGAGATTCAGCCATTCACACCAGCCTAACAGCTGGCATGCTGAGAGCACATCAGTGTGCTCCCAGGCACGGCTTGAGCGAGCAACTTTGTGCTCAGCAGCTGCACAGAGATCCAGAAAAGAGCCTTCCCCTGCCTGGGCAGAGGAATCTAAGCAGAGCTCATCTCAGTGGGAAGTTTTCCTTTGCATATCTTCTAGTCCACATGAAAGAGCATTGCTACCTGTTGCTTTGTAGACTGAGCATGAAGAGAGCTTTATGTTGCAAATAGATGTGAGAATCATTCCCTTTGAAGTCAAAGCCAGAACTCTAGACTGGGAGAGCAGAAATATCAGGAGCATCATTAGTAACTTTCCTGTTTCTTCAGCACACAGTTGAAAGGCTGCTGTCATGGCAATCTTAAAACATCTCCTTTGAAATTATTTTAGATACTTTTTTTTGCACTTAACCTTGCAGTTTTTCATCTGTTTTTTTCTTTTTTTTTTCTTTCCTCCCAGCTCAAACTGTGTATCATTCCCTTTGTTTAAGTTCCTTATTTTTATTTGCTCCTATTTAGTTTTGTAACACTCCTCTGGGTTTGGTTTAGCAAAGTAAAATCCAAATGCCTCAAAACACTAAGAATGAGATAACTGGATAGATAGACAGACAGGCAGTGAGATTTTCTTTTATAGCTTAGCAAATCAAAACCTGGTGAACTTGGCTTATTTATGTCATATTTCTTGTACCTCCTGCTCAAGAGAGTAATATTTTTTTTCTTATTTGCTTTGAAGGTGATATCACAAAGCAGTCTGAACGTCAGAAATAGAACTGAACTCTTTAGCAGGTGCCAGCCAAGTATAATCTTAGGCCATTTTGATAGGAAAAGATGAAGACATGCTTTTGAAGCCACCACTGTATCATCTCAGGTACAGGGAAAGGTGTGTGGGAATCAGGAGATGTTTCTTGTAACTAATGGTGCTTTTATTTAAAACATGTTGTACCTTCCAAATGGCTTCAATTATCCGTATGTCAGCAGTAATAAAGTATTTTTTAGCACTTAGCAAAAGTAGTTATTTCAATTTTTAAATCAGAACTTATTTCTGCAGAATATTTCATGAGTAGGCAAAGGTACAAAATCAGATGTCTCCTTGTGAATTATTTCAGTCCATGGGGAAGTAGGGATGGGAACATGCAGGAAAGCCTCTCCACAGTGACTCTGGCCCTTTCCCTGGCTTCTCTGTAGCCTGAGAGAAGCTTCCAGTTGGTTAGGCTGAAGGAGGCAGGAGAGAGGTCAAACCTTGCTCCACCTTGCTAATGCTCAGGCGGAATCCATTGCAGCCAAGGAAATACCTGGGCTGACCTCCTGCTGCTCTTAGTTGCACCAGCACGGAGGAGGTGACCGATCTCAGCCTCTCTCACACACACACATAAATATCGATGAAATGAACACGGGGAGCATTTGCTCTCATTACAAATCCCCCTTCCAATATATTCTTTGGTATGCAATATCCTCTTTCTTCCAAGAAAGCAGTTCTTCCTGCAGGAATAGCATCCATCACTACAGAATATGTGATTATTCTTACACACCTTCATCTTGGGGCAAAAATCAAGTAAATAAATAAGGAATGACAGAAAGAATAGCAAGTATAAGGTTATGCAGCAAAGGCTTCTGCTGACCACAGAAATAAGGGCTGAATGGCAGACCTTTGCCACCTCAGCAGAGCTCTGTCAGACAGATAAACTAAATAACCTGTATTTCACAACAATAATAGTAATAAAAGTCACAGCAGGGAATTCTGCCTCCACCCGTGCAGAGTCAGACCTAAGCTCCCTGAAGCCATGGCAATGCCTCCACCAATCCAGCTGGCTTTGAGTCTGCACTAGAAGAAGTAGGAGAAAAAAAAGAGCAGAGACTGGCTCTACTGATCAGCAACGGGCATGTAGGGCAAGGGCAGGACTGTAGCACTTCTAGCCTGGGGTATGTCTGCCCTGGGCAAAGGACAGGAAAACTTCACCATGGAAAAATTAGGTACAGTGACATTAAGGGTACATTTTAAACTGAATCCTGTATCCTGGCTTCAGCCCAAGCAGCTGCTACTGAATGCAAGACTCCTGCTCTTCCTGGGCTTGAAATGGATTGTGAATGCAGGTGTCCAATGTGGTTTTTAATGAAAAAGAATAAAAGGTCATTTTTAATTTACTACAGCATTTTGTTTTTCTAAATTCAGAGTCCTATGTATGTTTCATCTTACAAGAGGTGAGGAAAAAACCTAAATGAATGATGCAGCTTTTAATACAAGCATGTGATCCTGCAACCATACTGAGTGGGAGGAGAATTATTTTTCCTTTTTAAATAAAGCAATGGTTATAAAAACATGACAGTGTCTTCATACGGCAAAGCCTGTCACCTTTATTATTGCTGCTGGCAACAGTGATGAGATGTACTTTCTGAAACATAAGCCTTTCGTTCACAGGCACAGCATTAAAGCATTTCTCTTGTGAAATGTGAGTAGAAAGCCAGAGGTGGATGCAGATTATTGTATTGGGAGGGGCTGTTAAAATAATCACTCTTTTCCACCATTATTGCTTATGTCACAGCAACGCACTTTGGGCCAGGCCCTTCCTTTACAATGTTATCAGAGTGAGGCTGTGATCTTTCAGAGCAGATAAGATGACATCTCTTTCTGGAGTAGTACTTAACTAAAGCCTTGAATAGGCTGTATTTTGTGCCTTTGAAAGTTATCCCTTTATTTAATATTTTCTGCATCCAGAGTTCCGTGGTGATATTTCATTATTCAAAGTGTGTGAGAAAAACTCTTCATTATTTAACTCAATTTCCTTTTTAACAAGAGTGACTAAAAGTCCTCACTCTGGGCTCCTGGAAACAAGAATAATTTTCAAGTGAGGATGAACAAGAAAAAACCCAAACATACAAATAAGCAAGCATACAAAACCAGGAAAAAGAACATGAGAGTTGTCTCAGAAATGATTGCTGAAAAATTGCAGGGATGGTGAAGGAGGCAGAGAAATTCTAGTATTCACAAATGGAACAACAACGGGAATGAGGAGAAGAGTGATTCCACCCATGCCGTAGTCTCAGGAGATATCAGTGTGCAGAGAACACAGCACTGTTACTGTCAAATCTTGAACTTAGTTGGCTCAATTTGACCTATTAATTTGTGATGAACTTCACCCAGTAGCAATAATTAGCTTCTGGTCATTCAGCTCATCGAGGATGAGTGTGAAAGAGGGTCAGACATTTGGTCTTCTGCATGTCCCTTCTTTTTGCCTATAAAGGTTTTGGGCCTCTCAAAAGAGGCACTGCTATGCATAGGCCTGTGACAGCCCACCCTGCAAAGCCAGGTGCCTGTGCTGTCCTGGGGATCATGACACTGCTAAGGGGTGCTAAGGGATGGCACCCACTGACACTGAGCACTGGGCTACAGTGACAGGGAAGGCACTGCCTCTGCATCTGTGCAATGCAAAACAAAGAAGAGGGTTTCAAAGCAAGCCCTGGGAAGCAGTTTGCCCTTCTCACTGCTGGCAGACCTCACTCTCTAAGTGCAGAAACAGACTTTGGGTATGGCTGGTCTCAGGTAGAGAAGATAACTGGCCTGATTCTGTCACTTCTGGGCAGCACTCTGGTTCAGTGGGATATTATACAAGAAGGAAGATGTGGAGGCTTCTCATTTTCCCATTATGTTTAAGGACAAAATAGCAGCCATAACCACATTTTACACAGAAACTGGTTGAATGCTGAAGGTAAAAAGTGTGGAAGGCTCACGTTTGATACATCCCAGGAGGCAGAGGCCAGAGGAGTGAAGATCAGCAGAGATTCTGGGTAAATGTTTTGTGACAACTGCCTTAATTCCACCTACACTACTGGGCACCCACCTTCTTTGTCAGGTTTGGCTCCCACCTGGCTCTGCTTGCATTCCCACACCTGTGGAACAGAGAGGAACAGAGAGAATGCCAAGAGCAAGTGTGATGGTTGTTGCTAACATGGGGAGGGATAGAACTTTCTGAGCCACAGTAAAAACAAACAAAAACAAAAACAAAAACAAACAAACAAAAACACAACCCCCAACAAACAAACAAACAAACAAAAAACAAAACTAAAAAACCAAACAAAAACCCTGAAAACCAAACAAAAAATCAGACACAAACAAACAACCCACCTCCCCACCCCCCCTTCTATTAAAATGTAAATATTCTAACAAATCAGTGAAACGAGTAATCAATTCTCAGGCAAACCAACTCTCCAGCTATGTGCCAGCTCACAAGCCTGGAAAGGGGCATCAAGGCAGACGGAGCCTGTGCATTCCCAATGCTCAAAAGTAACTCCCAGCCTTCACAGGAGGGTCTGGCAGCCAGTTACAAAAGTGATTGAGTTTTGTGATGTTCTGAACTTAACTCAGAAATGAGCCTGGTTTGTACCAGTTACTGCCCAGCAGGTTTGATGGGAGATATGGCACAGCTCAGAAATGTGAGCATGCATGCAATAGGAGAACAGAAAAAGCTCCTTTGGTGTGGCAGGAAGAATGATTGAAGAGAAAGTTTAAAAGCAAAATTTAAAGCAAAAACAGATGCTGGATCTCCTGAAGGGAAATCCATAGGTTTTCCTTAAGGAAGTGCATTTTGAGGAGAATTTAAAAGGAATTCACTAGGATTTTGTATACATCTTGGTGGGAAAAATCCTGAGGCAAAACCACTTGGGTGCAGGCTGAGCTGCAAACTATTCATTCAGACTCACTTTTTCAGAGATGAGGGAATTTTGGGTGCCATCCTTTGTTCCACTCACTTCTTCTGCTGGTATCAGGCATACATTTAGCATTCATTCTCCAAAAGCAAAAAACTCTACTGTCTTTTGGTGGGTACTCGAAATCACTGATCACTTACAGAAATATGGGTGCAGTGTGGCTGTGAGGGACCATGGTGAGAAAAGAACTCATTTATTACTGCTTTTAGGTTTATTTCAGCATCCATTAGAAAGTATTTGGAATTATCAAAAGTTGTCACTCAGACCACAGAGAACACATCAGAGAATCCCATTTTCTGTTTGTCATCCTACTTTCCTTTCAGGTTAGCTTGGTTTTGGTCACATTACAAATGGATAAAGTATAGTTTTTTTAGTGATAACAGATAATATGCCTAACTCAGTAACACAATCTTCCTGTACAGCGTTTTCTTTTACCTTCATAATTTGTTCTGTCACT
The DNA here is from genome assembly GCA_013400415.1 of Scytalopus superciliaris. Taxonomy (NCBI): domain Eukaryota; kingdom Metazoa; phylum Chordata; class Aves; order Passeriformes; family Rhinocryptidae; genus Scytalopus; species Scytalopus superciliaris. The sequence goes on along the minus strand of VXBX01007017.1, from coordinate 544,012 downwards.
GTCACTTCCATTACTCTTACTGAGAATCATATACCTTTCTAAGAGTCTGTATAACATCAAGAAGTCTCTGGAGATTACCATGAGACAGACAGACAGAAGCAAATATGGGAAGGTACTAAAATGTCACACTATGACAAATGATATGACAATGATTTAGGAAGGATATTGAGGTGCTGGAGCATGTCCAAAGAAGGGTAATGAAGCTCGTGAAGGGACTGGAGCACAAGTCCTATGGGGAGCAGCTGAGGGATCTGGGGTTGTTTAGCCTGGAGAAGAGGAGGCTCAGGCCTTATCACTCTCTACAACTGCCTGAAAGGAGGTTGTAGCCAGGTGGGGGTTGGTCTCTTCTCCCAGGCAACCAATAGCAGGATAAGAGTGCACAGTCTCAAGCTGTGCCAGGAGTGGTTTAAGTTAGACATTAGGAAGAAATTCTTTACAGAGGGAGTGATCAGACATCGGAATGAGCTCCCCAGGGAGGTGGTGGATTCCCCATGCCTGGAGGTATTTGAGAAGAGACTGGATGTGGCACTTAGTGCCATGGTCTAGTAGGCAAGGTGGTATTGGGTCAAAGATTTGACTTGGTGATCTCAGAGGCCTTTTCCAACCTAGCTGATTCTGTGATTCTCTGATTCTGTGGATCCTATAATTTTATATTCTTGGAGCTCTCTGGTACTTAGAATCATAGAATCAATCACAAAGTCAAACCATTAACCTGGCACTGCCAAGTCCACCGCTAAACTATGTCCCTAAGTGCTACACCTATATATTTTTTAAATATTATTCTGTGATTCTCTGATTCTGTGGATCCTATAATTTTATATTCTTGGAGCTCTCTGGTACTTAGAATCATAGAATCAATCACAAAGTCAAACCATTAACCTGGCACTGCCAAGTCCACCGCTAAACTATGTCCCTAAGTGCTACACCTATATATTTTTTAAATATTATCAGGGGTGGTGACTCCACCACTTCCCTGGACAGCCTATTACAATGCTTAATAACCCTTTTAGTAAGAAAGCTATCACAATTTCCAGCCTAAACCTCAATTGGCACAACTTATGGCTGTTCCCTCTCATCTTACCTCTTGTTACTCGGAAAAAGAGACCAGCCTCCACCTTGCTACAACTTCCTTTCAAGTAGATATAGAGTGATAAGATCCCCCTAAGCCTCCTTTTCTCCAGGCTAAAAAACTCCAGCTCTATCTGCTCCTCACCAGATCCTTCACCAGCTCTGTTACCCTTCTCTGGACTCTCTCCAAGACTTCAATGTCTTTCTCATAGTGAGGGGCCCAAAATTCAAAACAGGATTCGAGCTGCCGCCTCACCAGTGCCAAGTACATGGGGATGATCACTTCCCTAGTCCTGCTGGCCACCCTATTTTGGATACAAGCCATGATGATATTGACCTTCTTGGCCACCTGGGCACACTGCCAGCTGGCTGTCAACCAGCACCCCCAGGTTCTTTTCTGCCAGGCAGCTTTTCAGCTACTCTTCCCCAAATTGGTAGCAAATATAAATGAATACTAGCTGTGTCCTTTCCAGAAGTACATATTCCATGCATTTGACTGGGGGGGGGGGGGGGGGGG
>VXBX01007017.1:508853-542418 GCA_013400415.1 Scytalopus superciliaris | reverse complement strand
TACGTGATGGGCGGGCGGGGGTGCGAAGAAACCCAATATGTTTATCAGGATTTTAATTTGATTAATAAGCAAAAGATATTGTGGGATTTTTTTTAAAGATCCATTTGCATACAGGAGCAAACAAACTTCTATAGAAGGTACCTTCCTTCTAACAAAGCACCCAGAAGGCCTTATCATAAATCCATTGAGCTATGAAAGCTCAATCCTCCTGGAATTAATAAGGAAGTAGTGACTTCTCCAGGAGAAGATGGATTTTGAGTGTATTCACTTCCCTGAGAGTTCCTACACTTTATCCATTAAAGATGTTCTTACTTTTTCAGCCCTATGTGCAACCTCCAAACTTCTGTTATTAGTTTTCAAATATAACTGTTAACACATATTTTAAGCTGCAGAAACAGATACTTCTTCACAGTGAACTGTCAAGGAATAACATCTAAATTCACTTAAGATATAGGGACCACTTGGAAAACTTCTCTCCTAAAGCATTATCTCCTTATTAAATTCCAAATATATAGGGTTTTCAATACACAAAAATTGCATGGCATTGTCTTCCCAGTGAACACTTTATTTCAAAATAAATCATGATATTCTGAAAGGGTCAGTCAACCCTAGAATTTTTCCTGGAAAAAATAAAATCCTGGAATAAAAGTATCAAATTCTGGGACACAAGGAAGAGTAATTTGGAATTACTCCTGATGATGTCAATGTGGCTGCATCAGAAGCATCATTTTGGAGACACAAAACTTTGTTCTTTTGGAAATGAGATTTACAGGTTGTTACTCTCTCTATATATCAGGTAGTTGTGAGCTAGATCATCCTCTGATGAGCTAGGAAGCTGGATAAATATTATTTTGAACTCATTAGACCCATTCTGCTTCTTGTGGGCTCCCACAATGGAATCATCAATAACAGAACAAGGTCACCATACTTGGATTTGCTCACAGTTAAGGGACCTGCTTTAGAAGACTGGAACTTACTGTAATGGATAATAAGATCTTAGAGGATTACAAGAGCTTACTACCTAGAAACACAAAAAAACAGATGTGATCTTAAGGTTTGTTTTAAATGACTTTAATGACTCTTCCTTTCAAACCAGTAAGCCTGAAGTAGCAGTTGCTAATGAGCAAGTCAGTGCTGATTGTCTTTCCCTGGGACTGCAGTGTAACCATTGCAAATACCCCTGTGGCTTTTCTTGCTTCAGGAAAATGGGTTTGCAGAGACTACATTAGGACACTGAACAGAGGATTGTGATGAACAGCCCAGCACAGCCCACTTGTTTTATAAATATCAGGAGTGGGGTTCTAAAGTTCTCCCCCATTAGTGCTTTTCTTTGGGAAAGCAGTTTCACCAAAAGGAGACAAACATACAAAGAAGGGGGAAGTATTGATATCTGACCAGTACATGGTCTGGGAGCAGGCCTCTTTTCTGTGTGTTATGTAATGAATGAACCAATCTGCTTTCTCCTTCAGAGGAAAAGTTAAGAGGATTTCATCCCACTTAATCAATATTAGTCAATATTAGTCTTCCTTGGCAAGCTAGAAGGCAGTTAAAGAGCATATACCTCCCACTATAATTCTGTATTCATATAGATGAAACAAATTACCAGTAATGATCAGCTTTCCCCAGTTTGCACACCATGATCTGCCTTTGGCAGAAATTATCTACTTCAGGCAACTAAACTGCTATAAGCAAAATAAAATCAACTACCATGTTGTAGCAACAGCTGCTGACAGTGTGTAGTTGCTTGAATGATGACGTGTTAGCATCTGGCACATGCCCTCTGAGATAAGGAGTGCCACATATATTTGTATTGGGTTTGCTTGGCCAGGTTTTGTCAGTGGGGTCAGCTACAGGGGTGACATCTGTGAGAAGTTGCTTGACACTTCCCCATGTCCAGTAGAGCCAATACCAATTGGCTTCAAGACAGACCTACCTCTGGCCAAGCCAGGGACAGTGGTAGCACCTTGACGGTAACAAATTTAAGAAGGGAGAAAATTACTGCACAACAGCAACTGCAGAGAAAAGAGTAAGTATATGTGAAAGCAGCAGCCTTGCAGATACCAAGGTCAGTGAAGACAGAGCAGCAGGAGGTGCTCCAGGCCCCAGATCTGAGATTCCCCTGCAGTCAATGGTGAAGACCATGGTGAGGCAGGCTGTCCACCTGTGGTCCATGGTAGTCCACAGTGGAGAAGATACACACCTGCAGCTCCTGGAGGATCCCATGCTGGAGCAGGCTCCTGGCAGAACCTGTGAACATATGGAGAGAAGAGCCCACACTGGAGCAGGTGTTCTTGCAGGACTTATGACCCCATAGAGGACCCACACTGCAGCAGTCTGCTTCTGAAGGACTGCACCCTGTGGAAGGAACCCATGCTCGAGCAGTTCATGAAGAAATGCAACCCATGGGAAGGATTCAGGTTGCAGAAGTTCATGGAGGACCATCTCCCAGGGGATGGGGAAGAAGTTTAAGAAAACTGGGAGTGAAGTTGAGCACTGGAAGAAGAGAGCAGTTGGGGGGAAGGTGTTTTAAGATTTAATTCTACTTCTCATTATCCTACTCTGACTTGGTTGGTAATAAATTCAATTAATTTCCCCAAGCCAAGTCTGTTTTGCCTGTGTTAGTAACTGATGAGTGATCTCTCCCTGCTTTTATCTCAAACCACATGCTTTTTGTTATAGTTTCTGTCACTGTCCAGTTGAGGAGGGGACTGATACAGCCGCTTGGGTAGGCACCTGTTGTCCATGAAGGTCAAACTACTACAGAGTTATTGGAGGAACTGTACTTCAACAAATACCTTTGTTTCTGTAATATCAGCAGAACTCTTCACAACTGTGAACTCTGATCCATCTACTTTGTGCAAAGTGCCAAAAAGAGGGTGACAGTAGAGACTGGAGGACAGAATAATTCAGATTCTTTGGCTGTCACACCTGTACTATACACCAGAAATAGGTATTTTGATATTTCATTGTTGTGGATGAAGACTGTCTAATCTCCTTGGACAGTGTTGAACTATCTATACACCTTTTGCTTGCATTTCAGTGGTACTCTCTTTACTCTGCAGACCCAAATATTCCAATCTGTGAGAAGAACATTATCCCATTTTGAAGTGAAGTTTGGCTTTGAGAAAAATGGCACTCTAGAATATAAACCAACAAATAGAAGAAACACAGGAAAATCCATCTGTTGAGTTTTCTTTTTGTATCCTATCAATGCATTTTCCTCTGGTAAGAATATATTTCTGCTACTCATTCTACCAGTTTCTCTGCTCAGCTTTCAGGTAGCTATAAAAAATATGACTTTTTCTTGCCCAGAATATTTTATTGATCTGGTATTAAACAGGACTTAATATCTTTAAAGCAGAGCTCAAGTTTACTCAAATCCTCACTGATCACTATACAACATCCTCCTCACTGCCCTACATTCCTCTCCCTTCCCTCTCCCACCATGGACACAGCTATTTAAGAGCTAGGAATTGATGTCACTGTCTCAGCATTTACAGAATAAAGTACTCAAGAACATAATGCTTTTTACAGTGCTTTTGTCTCATCCTTATGGGTCCGATCTGTGTGGTTTGCTGCAGTCTAGCTAAGCCTTTGTGTTAATCTCCCTTACAAGTATTAGCAACGTCCAATATAATGAGATCGTTTCACTCTATGACGTTTGGGGTCTTCATAGAGAAGCCAGTGATGAAGCACATGGGGGATCTCTGTACAGATGAAGTCTTTCTTTGATGAGCACTGCTTCTGATGCCAGAGAAACACTGTGGGCCTCTTGATCATTCTTCTTCCCAATCATATCAATATCCAACAGGGCCAGCACAATTCTTACCATTACATTGTAAGTTCTCTGCTATAATTAATCTTTTTGTTGCACTCCTTCCTGAGTGATTTCCTTTCTAACTAGATATTTCAAAAAGAGGAAGAAAAATGTGCCTTGAATTGCAGCTACATTACTGGCTTTATGAAGATGCATAGTACAGCCAGGCAAACAATTTCTCCAAACTTGAACAGCTTTCCCCGAAACTGCAGATATCAAGCAGGCACTGTACAAAATAAAGCAATAAGATTTAACCAAAGAAAAAAACCCATCTCTTTTAAGTCATATTAACTAATGATTTAATCTTCAACTATATGCATTCATCCTTAGTTTGCTACTAAGAAAAGAGGGAAGCAATTTAGAAAGCGGCTACTGAATTTGATGTCAAGGGTAAAATACCCTTCCTGGTTATCTCTCCTGAGGGCTGTTCATAATGATACTGTACACTGCAAGTCTGTCTAGTGACACCACAAAAATTGAGCTTTCAGTAGTGCTTGGCATTGTCTGAATGCCCTGGAAAGTGGTTCAAAATTGCTCTAATCTTAGGACTGCCCAATCTGAAGAATGACTTTGGAAGTGCTACACATCACCTGAAATTAATTAAGGGGCATGGGAAGGGAACTTCAATGAAATCAAACAGTGAAATCAACCCACATTTGGTTGAGCTATTGACCCAGAACCAGACTAACGTTGGCTATTTTGGCTCACAAAGTTTTGCAGAGCCAAAGTAGATCTCCACCTAGGATGGAATCCACTATCTTAATCCAACAGATCCACACATTCGAATCTTGTTTAATCACATCCCCTTCCCAGGGATCTGTATGTAGACTTGCATTCTGTGGTTCTTGACTTGTACTTCACCTTTTTCTGTTTTGCTCTTATCCTTTGCTCATGAAAGGATATGATGAGCAATGACATCTTAAACTCAGATTATTCACAGGTGTTGCGTGTCTTTATCTCAGGGACAGAAACACTCATGCAGATCTAAATGGAGCAGCTGCAACCTTCAGTTCTTTGCTACTGTTCCCACAGGTAAGATATTGTTCTGGCGATTTGAACACTCACAGACTGTTTCGTTGCAAAGTCAGTCAGAGGATGATCCTCTGGGCTTGGGATCCTTTGGTTTTGGTTGTGGGGAATCACCATCCTTTGGTGTTCCTTTGCATTTCATCAAGAATATCAGGCATCCTGCTGCAATCGAACACGTGAACAAATAGACCAGAAGCTTTGCTTACATTTTTTTGCATAGGTGATTGATGTGATTTGACTTCTTCTCCTTCCTAGATCCACCTGACTTACAAAAAAAAAAAAAAAAAAAATTACTCCAAACTGAGGTTATTCTATGGTCACAGTGGAAGGCCCATTGAGCTTTCTCTGTGGTATGAGTAAATAAGGATTTAGACCAGAGCTTCCTCCTTTGCCTCTTCTTTCTGAATATATCTACACCCTTGTCAGCATTAGGATTGTAAGGCAATGGGACAGAGCTTCCATTCGTGCTTCAAATACATGTGGTTGAGTATCTAACCTTCTACAAGGACAGCTGTCTGTTCCTTTGCAAGAAGCAATGCTGTTTACTGTCCTGCTTTTGTGCCAAAACAGAATACCTGAGAGAAGGGTTGTGCCAAAAGTTTTTCAAGTCAGGGTATCACAGAGAATTGCCAGCTTGTTTGGGCTTTTTTTTTTGTCTGAAATTACATCAGGATGGTAAGCTTGCATTCCCAAGCATCTATGATTGCTACACCTGTGCTGGCTCAGATAGACAAATCTAGTACACCGGTGTGTTGTTGGCTACTACTTTTTCTCTTTCACCTACAAAATAAGTCTAGTTTATCCTTGCCCTTCAGGGACAAGATTTTTCCTGGTTTTTTCACAATGTTAAAGTCCATCTTCTTGGAGATATTTTCTCTCCTTATACAAAATATCAGGTGTACAGCTAGGAAAGCATGGTACTCCAATTTTCTGTTGCCTAATTCCTTGGGTTCTAGGTGAATGGGACAAAATCTATGTTTGGACTAACCAGAACATCAGAGTTTTGCTCATTTTCATCTCTCAGAACAATGTTTTTGGTTTCTTATTTATTTCCTTTTTGCTCTCTTACATAGGTGTTGGAAGAGAGTGGGAAGGAAATTTAATGTGCAGAGTTTTTCAGCTGAAGTAATTCATCTCAACTCTATAAAGCCCAAGAGACTACTCCAGTTTGCACCAACAGTGCAGCTAGTTTCCCAGAAACGTTGTTTATCCTGCTTTTCAAGCACCACTGTTAAATCCTTGGTTTATAATAGTTTGGTCTTTTCTTCTGGCAACACCCATTGTTCAATAGACACTTTTGAATGCAAAAGGAGAAATGTTTTTTGTCAAAAAAACCCCCTACTAAACAGGTGTCAGTACATATAATTCAGAAAATCTGTAACTAATTTTTAAATAAGAAGTTATCACTAACTAGTGTATCCAAAACTATAATTTCCAAATAACTGCAATTGTATGTTGTGAAAAAGATGAGGAATTAACATTCTAAGACTGCTGACTCTTCATTCTAGCCAGTGCTCAGAGGCTCTGCAAAGAAATGTTTAAGTTGTATGAAGTAAGACTGTTGTAATCCATAAAATAGCCATGAGATGTGCAATAGAAATTCTTTTGTGGAATTGTTGTTGCTTTTTATTGCTGGTTATGTTATTTGTTGTAATTATTGATCGTGACCCCCAAAATTCAGACCTGTCCAGGAAAATTATTGATACGCAAAAGTGTTTGATGTCAGGAGATAATACCCAATCATGAAATTCCTCACCTGTAGCCTTTGGACAATTTTTACCCTAAAATTCACATATAGTGATCACTGATGGAGGCCTACTCCTGTACTGACTTCAGTACAGGTATTTGTCTCTGTCAGGACAGAATTTGTCTTAAACTGGAGACATGAAATGGACTTGGGTATTGTAAGATAGAGAAAATATCTGTTTAGTTAACTTTGCCCTGTTTAAATGCTGCAGACTGAGTTATTTCATCTATAATAGGCAGCGACCAGACTTTCAGATGGCTTTACTAGGAGGACATGGAACATTAATTTTTCTTCTTTTTTTTCTTTTTTTTAATTATTATTTATTTTATTTAGTTTTAATTTTAGTTTTAACTTATAAAATGATTGTCTTCTCTCTCTAGCTCATAAAAAAATTTTCAATTAACATTGTCACATTCTTGCACTTCATGCTTAACACAACACGATTTGCTGTGATTGATCTGACCCAAGAAGATACTATTCAAGGCAAGGAGACAAAGACAGTTACAAATAATACTAATACAAGCAGAAAACATACCCATTTGAAAGCAGCAGCTTGGTGGTAGGATGTAACATGCAGGGCTCTGTGCACAGATGCTTTCCAGAGGTCTGAGTGGGAATCAGCCAGGGTGGACACTGCTCTAAAGACGAGTGCCCTTCCCTCCACGTGCATAGCTGCAGTTCATCAAAGGGCAAGAGGGGGAAAGGGATGGGTCCATGTCCAGATTTCACAGTCCCATTCAAAGGATCCAGCCAGTAAAGTAAATCTCTTAGTAAACTCCACTCCCTGTCTCAGAAGCTGTGTCCTGCTGTGCCCTCTTGGCCTGCCTCCAAAATTTAGCTGGTATTAGTTTGGCAGCATAAGCCAAGGTGAAAGGGAAAGTGAGGAAGACATGAGGGTCACAGACCCCAAGGAGCAACGCTTTAAGAATATGGCCAGTGTTACTGAGGGTACATCAAGAGGCACTGACTCTGAGCACATCTGAGCAAAATGCAAAGGGTGGCTCTGAGGCTGCAGGTGGGCCTCCCACAGTGGTACTGGAGAGAGATCAGAAACCGGTCAAGGGGAATAAGTTTCACCTAAATAAACATGTCAGAGTAAGGCCTTTCTCTGGAGGTTTTCAGAGACTCTCAGATTGCTCCATCAACATGCAGCTATCTGAAGCACTTGTATCAGACGACTTTTTCACCAGCTGCTTAGAGATAAGTAAGACACGTAAATTAAGTGGATGAGCTCCTGCAGTGACACCAAGGGAAGTGAACCACATCATTCTGCTACTATCACAAAAAATAGACTGTTCTTATGGCAACATAGTATAAACTGTGACATTTTAAGGGCTTGACTTTTTTCTGATCTTTTCAGACTTCCTCAGCAAAGTCTCCTCTGCAGCAGAAAAGCAGAACAAGGATAGGCAAAGCTCTGCCCGGCCCCTCCACTCCCTGTTCCCTTCCTCCCTGCAGTTTGGGTAACTGTGATGGGAAAAGGAATCAGATGAGAAGACAGCCTAGCATCTCCTTTCTATTCCTTCCTCACAAGGGCCAGGGACAGAGCCCTTACCAGGTCCGCCCAGAGTCATCTACTCATTGCAGTATTTCAGCACTGAATCATAATGGAGAGAATTTTACTCTGGTTGGAAGCTTTGAAGGAAGCACATCTAATTTCACAATGAGATAACAGAGAATCAGAAGCCAAGTTTTTAGGTTTGTAGAAATATCAAATTGTTTTGAAAAGAAATAGCAGGTCAGATCAGAACACGCTGCTCCAAATCAGCTCTCAGAAGAATGGGTCAGTCAAGAAAATTGGTGATGATATAATAAAAATTACTAACTTCACAAAAACTTGGGTCTGAAAGCACTGGCTTTGTACTGCTAAGTGTCAGAAGAGAAACATCCAGCTAATTTTCATAGCCAAGAATGAATAAAGGCAATGTTTTACTGAACTGATGTGCTAATCTGCATTATCTTTCTCTTTTGAACTTTAGCTGGAGTTTTGCCAGTATATTTGCACAGACTCAGGACCCTGTCACTGAATGCAGATTAATGGTATAACACAGCATGAGGAAGGCTGGTGGCTACAGGACAAAAACACTGCAATGAAAGTGGGGGAGGACTTTCACAATCAATGTGCTCTCCAGGACTGTAACACTTCCTGAAGAAACCACCTCCAGTGCTCAATCTGGACCACAGCAATATGTGCCGTTCCTTTCAGCAGCAATAAATTCAGCTCCAGCCTGAGCCTGAAAGGAAGGACAGCACTGCCTTGTGCCCCCACTGTCACATTACCTGCCTTGAAACAACTGGTGTTGATAGAGGAGAAACAACGCCTTAGCCTTTCATCTCCTTTTGTCCCATCTTGTCCCCTGCCACTGCTAAATCCACATCAGTAAATTCACACCTGCTTGAAGATTACTAGGCAAATAATACACATGCCCAGACATGCTGGAAAGATCCTACAGAAATGGAAACACATGTTCTTTAACAGGACTCCAAACACAGCCAACTTTATAGTCATTCAGCCAAAATTATAGTCAACCCTACAACTCCTAAATCCGCCCCTGGAACTGCTGTTGTTCACACAGCTTCCAACCCTGCACAGAAGGGATCACTCAGAGAGTCAGTGCTACCTTTAACAGATGCTCTTGTTATTTAGGGACCTGAGACATACTCCTACAGGAGCAATCTGTGTCAAAAATTTGAGTGGAACTCAAATGACAGTTGGGATGAATACTATTAGCACTGCAGTAACATTAACTTCCACAGTGGTGTGGCTGGTGATGGGGGATGTCTCTTTGCCGTTCTCCCAATATAAGGGTGTGTTGTTCTAGGTGTTATTTGATGACTTCTCAGATAGCAGTCCTGGACTGAGCAGTTTTTGTTTTATGATAGGCTCAGAAACACAACCTGAATGCAAATAAAACAAAATGGTAGAAGGTAACAGTGATGTAATTATTATGAACATGAAAATTGGTAGTTATGACAGGCCAAGTATTGCTAGGCAGTGAAGAGTAAAGACAAGTCACATAGACACATGATAGATATGGAGAGAAAGGGAGGATTGCTGCCAAGGAAAATGTGGTTAAAGCAAGAATGGCTGTCATAGCAGTATTTATATGCATATAGGTGGGGTAAAATGTTCCTGAAAACAGCAGCACCTTATCACCCTGTTCATCTGATTTTTTTCCTTAGATGCAAGTTACTTTTTCAACTGAAAAAGGAAAATTTCGCTCCCAAGAAATCTGGGAGAAACTTATTTCTTCATTTAAGAAAAGCAATTTGAAAGATTCAGGAATAGGTTCCAAACACAGCTGATGCAATTCCTTTTTCTGTGTTACTTAACATAGTTTTATTGATCTGAATATATCATTAACAGAAGTAATTGAGGGGGCAAGGAAATAGAACTGTCTACTATAATTTAATTTTCTGTCAAAATCTATATACCTGATGCACTCAGTTTCAATATTTCAGTGTATTGCCACTGGCACATTACTCACCAAGAAGATTCTGCTTTATTGACAGCAAAATGCTTGTGACTTATCCTTTCACAACTGTGGAGACAAAAATACATGGATTTCAGTCAAACATGATGCCTGGGTGCAGTTTCAGTAGTGATACCAGGACAGACTAAAGGCAATGCAAAAGCATGTTAATTCAACAAGTGCTTTCTGCAGGCCTGATCCTATAACCATTCACCTATGAGTAATCTTTAAAGGTAATTAGCTCATATGAATGAGGATTTGGCATGTCAGTCAGCGAAAGCTTTGGTATTGGATTTCCTGTGCTGAAAAATAAGGCAAAATGGTACCTTATTTTACAGTTGGAAGAAGTCTGTCTGCAGGTGTATAAAATGACTGTGGCACTGCAATTACAAATTTAATATTATAAAAACTAGGAGTCACCTAATGTAGGACTGTAATGCAAGCACCAGTGCAACTCCAATTCTTTTATTGTCCATATTAAAGCATCCAATCCAGTTTCCAAAAAAAACTCCAGAGTGCTTCACAGCCTCATCATGGTATTGCTCAGACCAGTGTCCAAATCTTAACCCTGATTTCCAGTCCTACTGCAGACTCTCTGTGACTACAGTATCAGAAAGCAGGAAAATACAATGGAAATGAGGGAAAGAGAAGAAGAGGGCTAGCATCTGTATTTTTCAGCTGAGAAGCCAGCATTTGCAGCTTTAGAGTGAAAGCCATCCTGGCAGAGCCTGTCCCTGGGTGGACATATAGAGCTCAGAGTCAACTTTGCCTTGGTCAGGAGCCATTGGCAGTGACAGTCAGGGAGCAAGTCTGACAATCAAACCATTACTAACAGAGACAAGTCCTGTTTTGGCATGGGTCTGTTTGAAGTGGCTGATGTACTGTGGTGTGGAAACCTTCCTAGAGGAAATAGCCCATTTTTATCTCTGAGGGGCTTTTGTCCACTATGGGGATCCAGGCATTATTTCTTTCAACTTGTTGTTGTTATTAAAACAAACATCTTGTTCTTGTTTTCTACAAACCAGAGGGAAGTACCTCATTTAGGCCAATAGTCACAAGAAGGGTGGAATGGGAGGCAGTTATGCTCTGAGACTCTCACACAATTTCCAATACAGCTATGTCTGTTGTGATTAGTTTTCCCATTTTCAGGGCTTGATAGCCTCTACTGGTCCACAGAGGTTACTTCATGCTTACCTGTGTCTTCCTAAAAAAAGAGCAGTGGGTTCCCTCCTAACCTTGCCAATGAATCAGAAGGCCTGATGACCACAGTGGGACCCCTCCTGCCTACAGGAGTTGGTTGCTAGTGATCTTTTCCTCCACATGAAAGGACAGGTTTTTTATTAGTTTGTTTGCGAAGAGAGAAAGCTTTGCTTTCCTGGGGTCCCAAAATTATGAGAGGTTCTGAGTATTATAGCTTGTCATGGCAGCTCCTGAGTGCTCAAGGAGCATTTCAGAAGAATATGAAAAGGGTTAAAACCTGTGCATCCTCTTACAAATGGGATATATGCTTTAGTGGCTATGTTACTTCTTGCTTCACTTGTGTTTCTACTGCCTTGTAAGATCTTTAGTGGCTGACTGTAAGTAGTGTACGTAGAGCAGCACATCTGCAATGGCAGTAAAATGTAAATTGCCCTCATGTGTGTCTGTTGTGATAGAGACAAGACATGCTGAAGTGGCCTGACTCTGTGCTCGGTGGCACTGACCCCTGCATGACTGCCACTTCAGCAGAATTAGTTATGGACTACAACAAGGAGTACAAAATCATGCTTACTCCCCATGTCACATCTTCTTTCTCTTCCTTAACAGTCAGAGGCAGTTTCCTGCTTTTATGATTTATTCCTTGCTGAAAGGCAAATAAGTGCATGGTTTCTCTCCTCAGCCTTTTAATATCATTTGAATCTCTATGGGTGCATGACAAATTTTTCCCTCCAATAAGGGAAGGGATTAAGACACTCAGATTTGGCAGAGTAATGGAAAGAGATTATAGTAGTCAAATAATTGGTACCGGGGTGGCAGCTCAGTTCTTATAGCACGTGAAAGCATTTTGGAAGGAATTTGAGAGGTCAAAACATAAAATTACTTTCTACCATATTGCTAGTTTTTCCTGGCTGCTGTTGAAAAGCACACCAGAGGACCATTTCCCCCTTCTACTTCAAGAAGTATTGTTTCTCTCATTACAACACCAGAGCATAAAATTTTATGGTATGCCATATCTGATTCTACCCTCTCCGGCATTTCTGAGAAGAGGTCGCTAACTACAAGTGCAATACGTCTTCCAAGTTGCACTGCCATGAAATGAGATGAATGGGGAGAAGGCAGAGTCAATGTGTTGGAAACTATTTTGGAATAGGAAATGTTCAACTTGCTTTATTTTACCAGGCATTCAGAAACAAGTATCCTTCCTTTTTAATATAATACTGCTGCAAAGAACGATTTTAAATTGATTTGACATTGTTATACTGTAGTAATCTTCCAAAATCCATGCTAAATCAAATGCTTTCAGAGTACAACCTCTCATGGTCCCTTGTAGCTCTGTTTTCTATGGTTCTCCAACTGCAGTAATTTCCCCATACTTCTCTAGAGAGATTTCCTTCTGTATTTCCGTATCATAGTTTACAATTACTTCAAAGTGCAGTAATATAAAATAAGCATGGAAGTCTGTGCAAAGATCAAAGAAGACCTTATTAACAGTTGTTTTGTATGCAGCTAAATCTTGCAAGAATACAATTCCAGAAAGTCAATGTTATAAAAAACGTAACTCCACTGTAAGCTGCTCCGCACAAAGCCGGGTGCCTGGTGTGTGTGAAGGTTTAGGGAAACATGTTGGAGCCCAGAGGGAGTCACATCCACAAGACAGACACAAGGGCTGAACGTGACTCTTCCTTGGCACTACCACCACTCCAGCAAGTGAGACGGGGTTATACTGACAGTCAGTAATATAATTGAGCACAGGAACTGAACCCCACCTTGTTATGAGCTGATGTGAAGAGCAGCATAGAGAAACCAGTTTGCAGTACATAGTAACATGGGGATTTTATTGGCCAAATAAAGCACAGGAAACACAGGAAATATTTTCAAGTGCCACCTCCTGGCATTTCATCTATTTACATAAATACAGCTATTTTTCATTTCATAGAGCAGATGAAGGGCTCTAGAAATTGGACAAGTCTCCTCAGCTGTCTGGCCAACAGTTGAACAGACTTCAAAGATAGATGTTACCTCATTCTGTGCACAGCATGGATATTGCACCTTTCTCCTGAGCAGTTCAGAGATATCCAAACATGAACAAAGTCTTTGTAAACCCACATGAAGCAGATGCAATCAGTGGAAGAGAATTCTCATAGCTTGCAGGACCCACCAAGGATGGTAGTTACCAATTCTTGGTTCCACTGCACACCTCATGAAGCTCCTGAAGCCAAGAAATTGTGTAAGAATATAAATTCTATTCAGGAATAAAATGGGGTATGTGTGCAGTTCTGGAAGGCAGTGGTGAGAATCTGAAAAACAGGACTCTCACCAGCCTAGAAAGCAAAGAAACAAGAGGTACCTGCTGTCATTTTTTTTAATCTCAAAGCCTGGTGAAGGGAAGAGTTGGTTAATTAATTTGCGTACTGTGGCTTGGCAACATTGCAAGAGCTGAATGATGAGCCCAGCATCTCACAGGAACTCTGTGATGCAGCTGGCAGGAAATCCCAGGCTTTCTCACTCCCTAAGTTCTGCCTGCAAATTGCTTCACTGATCAGTACATCTGATTTTTACTGATGATACATACTGAATATGGGACTGGAGCCTGGGATTTGTTTTGCTTTGTTTTTCCTGTTTTGGTATTAATGCTACTGTCACTTAATATGAAATCCTTCTATTTTCCATGCAGGGTTGAAATACCTAAAATGTTGTGAGAAAGGATTTTATAGACTTGGAGAGAAAACAAAATTAATTTAATGATGTGAGAAAATGATTCAATATAACTATGAGTTTTTAGGACAAATTATTACCCTTCTGCAAAAACTCTGACCAAGATTTATATTGCCTACAAAACTCACTAATGATATTGGGGCTAGGGTCTTGTGAACCAGACTAAAAGAAATTATAAATCTAAATGAGCACATCTGAGCATGACCCTGCCATTTTCTCCAGACCAGAATAAGATTTATTAAGAGAGTTATGAAACTTTGAACTCTTTTATATAATAAAGAATCCTATTTATGACCATGCAGTTAGGTCTGAATTATTGTGCTTATTCTAAACACTGCTTTTGCAAGATTTATGTCTCGGTCATTTTACAACTTTCAGGCATGAAACTTGCCATTTATAACCACAGCACAGAAGAAATTTTCTTTGAATTTTTGTTTTAAATACAATCAGTCACACTTTAAAATTGGAGAGGTGATAAAATGCTTTGGTTTGGTTTGTTTTTTTTTTCTAGAAAACCTCATACCTATTGAAAGAGGTTGTGACCATGCTCAGCTTTAAAAATTACTTAATTTTCAAAGCTATGCTTTTACATACTCACTCCTTGAGGTATTTGAGTCCATTATTTACAGTACTGTTTTTCAAATATAAATGTTTGAGAATTATTTTATGTGAAAGGCAGTTGCTGCATGCCTATAACAAAAACAGTAGCACTTCTGAAATTATTTTCTTGCTAGTTGAAAAAGCATCTCCTTTGAACAAAAATAATTTCTAATTTTGCCATTAAAATTGGGAACACAGTGCAGTTTAGGATCAAGGAAAAAAAGGAGTCATTCCCACATCCTACTGTCCAGGGCTACCAGATATCAAATCTTTAAAGAAGTGTTCTTGATATCTGACATAGCCCCGGGACAAGCCATAATTACTTATCTCTACAGATAGACTAGATAGCCGTGATGTGGTAGTCCTGGATTATAGTTGAATCAAACTAGGTTTAGTTCAGGATTTTTTTAAACAAAAAGAGTACCCAGCTCTTACATTTAGGGCCTTTAGCTCAGTCACAGCTCCTATGGTTTCCAGACTCCCACTTATTTAGTGCCTGAAAGCATGAAATGGAGTTCTCAGTGTTCCCATGTGAAAGAAAGCACAAGGAAACTGGGTCACAGCATTTCTTGTGTATGATCTGGTATGAAAAGTGATGTGTCTTAGAGTGCTAATGGCCATGTTTGGTGATTACCTGTTTATCAAGTGTGATCTTCTAGTTTAGGGAATTTATCCATGGTTGAAAACACTGATTTTTTTAACCTTCAGTTGCACATAAAACAACTTCTGTATTGCTGAACTAGAAATTAAATGTTTTGGGGCAGAGTTAACAGGGGAAGAGGTTGGGATTATGACTGTTAAATGTGTGTCAGAAACCTAAAGCACTATGAAGCAGATTCTACACCGAACTGTCACACCTAGGATAAAGGTAGTACCATTGGCATGGCGAAGGTTTCCATGAACTGTGCATTTACCCTTGTATGTCTTCTGTTCACTTTTTCTTTTGTTTTGTTTGTATGTTTTATTATGCAATGAGCAGGTGATAATAATAATAATACCCATAATACTACTAATATTAATACTAATAATAGTGATGGTGAAGATGATGATGATAATATTAATGTTAATCAGACAACTTCACCAAAGTGTGAGGTTAGGTGTAATGTCATAGATGACAATGTCCTGACCTAGAGCTGTGTAGGCCATACCTAGATAAGTTCCAGACACTGCAAAAGTAGGGACTGTCTCTAGTTTCCTCTTCTTCAGATGACTATCAAGAGCCTTCACTGATTCTTTGTAGCTGCTGATGGATATCACTGACGCTGAAGTACTGCTGACAAGTCTGGAAGCCTCAAAAAGGGTGGGCAGAACAATTTCTGAGGCTCTACTGTGCCTTGGAGAAGACTCCAGAGACAGTACTGGGCAACTGAAAGGAAGGCTTTCCCTGGATCAAGGAGGAATATGTTAGAGATCACCTAGGCAAACTTGATATCCACATGTCAATGGATCCTGATAGGATGCATCCACAAGTGCTGAGAGAGCTAGAAGGAGACCATAGCAAGGCTGCTCACAATCATCTTTGAAAGGTCATGGTGATCCAGAGAGATGCCTGAGGACTGGAAGAAATCGAATGTCAACCCAGTCTTCAAAAGGGGAAGAAGGAGGAGCCAGGGAACTATTGGCCAGTCAGCTTCACCTCAATCCCTGTAAAGGTGATGGAGCACCTCATTCTGGAGGCTGCCTCTGTCCACATGGAAGACAAGAAGGTGATCAGGAGTACTCAACATGAATTCACTCAAGGTAAATCATGCTTGACCAACCTGATGTCCTTCTATGATGAAACGACTACTTGGATGAAGACCAATGCCAGCAGATTGAAGGAGGTGGTCCTGCCCCTCTGCTCAGCCCTAGTGAGTACAAGCAAGACATGGAGCTCCTGGAGCAGGTCCAGCGGAGGGCAACAAGTATGATTAGAGGACTGGACCATCTCTCTTACGAGGAAAGGCTGAGGGAGCTGGGACTGTTCAGCCTTGAGAAGAGGTGACTGAGAGGGGACCTCATCAATGTCTATAAGTATCTGAAGGGAGGATGTCAAGAAAATGAGACAGACTCTTCTCAGTGGTGCCAAGCAATAGGACAAGAGGCAATGGGCAGAAACTGATGCACAGGAAGTTCTGCCTGAACATGAGGAAGAACTTCTTTACAGTGCAAGTGACTGAGCAGTGGAACAGGTTGCCCAGAGAGGCTGTGGAGTCTCCCTCAGTAGAGGTATTCAGTAACCCTCTGGATGCAAACCTGCGAAATGTGCTCTAAGACTGGACCAAATGATCCACTGTAGTCCCTTCCAACCTTACCCATTCTGTGATTCTGTGAAGTGCTTACCTGACCTGAGGGCTTGATTGTCCATAAGCATTAGCAGGCTCTAGCTTCTTGCACACCCCTGCTCTGTGTGTGCATCAGGACAGTGGTTGCAACTGCTATACAGACAAGCCTTATGAAGTGTTTCCATGTGTCACTTCTACCCATTCTCCTACATTCTTTGTTCTCCTATGACCTCATTCCTTCAAGGAACCAAACTGTTAGATGGGAAGACAAAAGATAATATGGCAAGCATTCACAGCCTCATAAATAAAATAACAAATGATAGGACAAGTTTTCCTGACAGTTTAAAATATGCAGACTTCATCTGGCCTATGGTTTGTATTTAAACCTCACATAATGGTTCTCATTGTATATCTGAGTTTTGAAATTACTAATTTATTTACATGGTAACTGTGTCCTGATCTCACTGCAACAGAACAAACAGGGAAGCTGCTCTTGTCCTTGGGACAGAGGAGGACTGAGAATTGCAGGAAGACAGGCCGCAGGAGACTACTCTGAGGTCTACTCCATGGCGATCAAAGGCAGCAAAGTCCCATAGCAGAATTCCAGGTGGGATAGTATGGACAAACAAGTCTTACACCATTTCGTGTAGAAGGGCCCAGTGACACCTATGAGGTGTTTAAAACATGCCACTGTATTGGCAGGGCAACACACAAAAGGCAACAGCAGAATGTTTCTTACATGCCATCTGTATATGGCCCAGTGTGCAGCCACCAGAACCCCCTTGCCAGAACTGCAAGGGGAACCTTGCAGCTGGGAGATGGTTAGACTGAGCTTCATTTATTTAAGTAGGTAAAAAATTTAATTTCTTTTTTTTTTAGATTTTTGTTTTAATTTAGAGTAATACCATCATAATTCCTAATGTAAGCATAATTGGGTTTGGACAAAAATACTTTAATAATTGTGTAAGATGTGACTGCCTTTGATAACAGGGAGCTGGAACCAGTTTTTTGGAAGCACGGTACCCATCTCTCATCAGATATTTCATGTACCTGTATGTCTGCATCAGTAATTAAAAATAACCAAGCTTAAAAGTCTGTACAGTTTCCCATTTACTCTCGCAAAATCATAACCAGCTTTCTCTTGGAAAGAAACTACAGCCAAATGAAAGTGATGTTGGTTTCAAATTGAATTAACTTGTAGAGTCTCATGCACAAAAGGACCTCTCACACAGTTGTTCCTATGAGGCATAACACAGAGCTTGGCCCTTTTTAGGAAACTCATTACCTAACAATATATTGTTGTGTTTGATTGAATTGGCTCCGATATGCTTGGCAAGACTGCAAGAAAAATCTGTATTGTCATGCCAAATGTTTTTCAACCTGTGTGTGCCTGTGTGCAGGTCTGATAAGGTTATCCATGGTGCATATGCCTCTCATTAAAAGGTTATGTTCTTGTACTGTCCATACAGGCTTCAGGGAGGTCGCATCTGATGCGAAAAAAATCAATCTGAAAAGGCCCAAGGTTAGATCAGGCACCCTTTGCCCTATTCTGCTTACATGCCTGTGGTTTGTATTGTCCTAGCTGCACCATCCCTCCAGTTCAACAGGAGAGTAGGACAGTGACCCTTTCATCCTCAGCTTCAGCCTTTTTCGTGTGGCACTTACAGAGATAGACATGTAGCTCTGCACATTTTTGGGCTCAATGAGGTAAAATAAGTGACTCCTTCTTATCTTGTATTCCAGCTTTGACCACTGTGCCAGAAAAGAGGGCCTTGCCTTTCTCAAATGTGTTTTGAAATGAGCCTGCACCCACTGCTGCCCATGGACACTAAGTACATGCTGAAAATGCCCCATACCCAGAAGCATTCAAGGCGAGGTTGGATGGGGCTTTGAGCAGCCTGGTCTAGTGGAAGATGTCCCTGGCCATGGCAAGGGTGCTGGAACTAAGTGACCTATAAGACCCCTTCCAACCCAAACCATTCTGTGATTCTATGATATGACTGCTGGACATACCTGACCAGAAGTCTTAAAGAGAAGGCTCTGCCTTTGGGTAGGGACAAGATATCCAGCTCACCAATCTTTTGTTCATACATACACTGACATTCGTATTTGGCATCTGCTAGATTTTGCTGACTTTTTGCAAGCACATCCCAGGCTGGGGACTTCTGGGCTGTGGAAGGTTTTCAGTGCTGCAATTTGTGGTCTTAAATTAGGTGCCATTGCAGGTTCTCTAGCTCTATTCCTAGAGTATGGGTACACTGGAAAATTAGTGTCCACTGTATGTCTGTAAGTCCTGAGTTAAACTAATCTAACATAGGTTTTACATTGGCTTAAATTAATTAGATTATTTATTTTCTTTTTTCAGATAGTAATATTTGTATAATTCTTACAGTACGCACAACTATGTTAGGCTAAAGAGTTCTTAATAATTGTATAAATTCCATGTACAAAGGAAATGATGCTGGCAGTTTTGTCCATACTGAGATATTGTACTTCTTTGACTATATCAGACTTATCAAAATGATGCGTTCCTAACATCTTTTATAGACTTCAGAATTGCAATGGTTCAGTTTTCTGGCCCTCTGATGGACAGTGTGTTGGACTTTTAAAGGACAAATGCACATCTCTGTTCTTAGAATAGGACTCTCAAGTCATACATACTTGCAAAAGGTCAAGTTTCCTAACCTGATGTCAGCTGACATTCATTTTCCACTGTTTTTTTCCTCCAGTCTAAAAACATTCCATTTTTCATTGAGCTTCATTTCATCTGCTGTTGTCTCCATGAATCTTCTTTCCACCATTTTCTCTTCTTTGTGGAAGTGCAGGGAGTGTCCTGGATCTTCCTGGCTTCTTCCCATTTCCTCTTTCTTTTTTTCCTGTTCTCATTCCCTGGACAGCTATTGCTTTCACACCTGGCAGATTTCCATGTCTTGCAATGTCTTCCCCAATTACTTCCTTAGCACCCTACTTCTGATTTCCTCTTTCTTGGCAGAATGCCTTTTTGACATCAAGAAGAAAATAAAATCTCTCAATCTATAGTATCAGTTCTTACCTTGAAGGTTTTGTCTACCAGTCTGAGGATTCAAACTTTTTTTACCCTGGCTTTATATCCTGCAGAAAAGAGTTGTTAAGAGACAGCTGGTTGTTTAGGAACAAATGCTCTTTGTGTGTAGCAGTAAGAGCTTCCCTTCCTTGGCTGGGCAAGTTCTTTTTCTTCTGAAGGACTGAAACCATTCTGACTCAAAAAGTCCATGTCCATAAAAGTTTCATATCAAGGTGCTTTGTGAGTTACTGGCTCCAAAGGCAGGTGATGAAGAGGAAGTGACCTCTGAATCATGTGCTAGGCAAACAGGTGGCATGGTTCATGATGCCATCTCTGATCAATTTGTGTAGGCAGCCATGGCTGGAAAGCACCCTTCTCAGCCCCAGCTTTTCTTGGCCCCAGCTGTTCTTGGCCTACCTTCAGTTCTTTGGCTGAACACAAAAGTGTATTTTCCCTTCCTGTTTACACAACTACAACCTGTTTGCCCTGGAAGACACTTGCTTAGGGTGTCTTATTGATACTTGTAGCAAAAAGCCATGGAGAAAGAGGTGTGTGCTCTGCTGCAACCTCCTATAACAAACCTGTACATCCTTCTGCTGTAATCCCACACAAGTGAAAAAGACCGGGTGGGGGCAAGGACCCTTCTCCTCTCTCTGCCTCATTGCTGGCATTCAGACATAAAGGAAAGCTTCATGCCTCCCCTTGAGTGAGAGCTGAGCTATCAATTTGTGTCAGTCATGTTTTCCATGTTTATACATGAGAGTAGCAGCAGCTGCTACTCTTTGAGCTCCCACAGACTTGGTAAAAATGCCTTCAGGAGTCACTCCCTCTGCACCTTCCCCCTGCTGTGGATGTGGCCACAATCCAGCCCTTAGACTGCAAATGGCTTGGAGCAGGGATTATGTTTTTCTTTTATGTTAAACAAGAGCAACCCACACTGAGTATGCTCATTAAAAAATCATGTTGTTCAACACAGTTCCCTTGCGCTACAGTTAGAGCTTCACAATTTAACATGCAAGAGACAGGTTGGATTCTCAGGCCAGCCAGGCTCAGAAAGGGATGAGTGGATGGCAAAACAGCATGTTGGAAGAATAAAGCCCATCCCCACCATGGGACAACAAGGCAGTCTTCAATAGGAGATGTTTTTAACAATGTGATTTCTTCATTTAATTTACAAAGGATCCTAACAGGTGTGAAAGAATGACTGTTTCTTTCAACCAGAAAGGTAAGTTCTTGGCCACGCTGCCTCACAAATCACATTAAAAACAAAATTAAATAGTACCTTGCACCATTAATAGAAGGTGCATCTCCCGCCCTTCCCTGTAAAGGAAGCCTATCCATCTCTGAAGACCACAGGCATAGGTGGATAAAAGGCAAAAAGAGAAATTACTAAAAATTAAGCCTACTGTGCATTGTATTAAATTCATAAATGACCCTAATGATTTTGCTATGGGTGAGATTCATGAGAAAACTAGGAAAGATAAAAGATGTATAAAGTGTATAACAATTCAAGGATTCCAAGCATAAAATAGATGCACTACCTGATCTGAAAGCAGAATGATGTTCTGAGAAAAGCATTGAGACTTCAATTTTTTTTCCATCCTAAATATTAGGAACCTTAAGTGAAGAGAAAAGGATTCCACACACAGTTGCTTCTCCAGACATTTTGACCAGCTTCAGCCTTTCTGGGCAAACTCTTCCATGCAAGATCTTCCTATTGTAGCCTCTTGATCTGACTTCCCCCACTGTGCCCTAGCTCCAATCAAGATGCATTGGGCTGTTTGCAGGAGAGAGAACTCCAGAGAGAACTGATGCACAAAGGAGGGAGTAGTGAAGTCTGCTCCATTCCAATGCAGGCTGCAAAAACAATTGTATTAATATTCCCTCTATTCCTTGGTGCATCATTTGAAGATGAGATTTGTTAAGCAGCTATCTCTGCATCGTGTTAATGATGAGGCAGTTCAATAGTTTGAGCCTCCAGACTCTGCCAGCCTGAGCTGAAGGAGGCAGAAGACAAACTTTACTGTTAAAATTCCAATTGTGTTCAGTGTTGGGATAAAAAAGAGCAAAGCTTAAAAGAAGCTGACAGAGACACAGATATTACAGAAAAGAGGTGTGTCTCTGGTGCAGGGTACAAGATTAAAAGAATATATGTGACAGAAGGAGAGTTGAGAATCATTTCTCTGTTTTGGTGTGCATAATACCAATGATCTATCAGACATTCAGAGATGATCTTCAAAAAGATTCTAGCTACCTAATTATTGAAATTAAAGAAATTTCCCTGAATTCTTCCCCCTCATACATTATGCCAGAGAATTTGCAGAAGGAAGCCAAAGGTAATGAAAGAACACTCAGAGTGAACCCTATTGAAATTAGCCTATAAGCGAACAGAGTTGTGATAGCATTGTGTGGCCTAGTCCACAAACATCTTTTAAGGATGTCAGAGCAAAAAAGGCAAAGAAACTCCAAGCCCTGCAAACAGCTCAGCATCTGACTTGATCAACTAGTGAGTTTCTTTCTTCCTCCAAAAGGCTTTTTGCATGGATATAGTTGTATATCACACACTAATGGGCTAATCATCAGTGTTTGTAGCACCCTGTTGCCTTTATTTTTCCTTCTCCTCAGCAAGATGAACACAAACCCAGATGTTTTCTGCTGGCTCAATCTGCAGGAAAGGAACTAACAACTATTTTATCCAAAGAAAAAGGTGAATAAAAGTCTCACCATTATCCTTTTGTACATCAATAACTGCACTAAGGACACACCGGGCTGTTCTGGGGACAGTAGTGGCAGAAACTACAAGCTGTAGGGGTGTCCATCAGGGCATTATTTGCCCTGTAGAAATTTTGCCACCTGAAAAAAATGATGCACTAAGCTAATCCCCCTATCTTTCATTTTGCAGTGAAAATCTGGCATGTTACCAGCACACTGTCTTCATGCTGGGACAGTTGAGACAATTGGGGAATATTGTCTTAAAAAAAACATCCCATGCTGATGAACTGCTCACCAACACCACAGGAGACCTGACTTTGGGACCAGCACAGGAGAGGTCCTGAATCCAAACAGGGCACAAGGCCCACCTCCTTTTCCCTCCTGGGAAACATCAGGCACATTTTGAAAGAGTTCTTTTCTTGTGACTGGGAAGATAAGCATTTGGACCTAGATAAACCATTGGTCTGGCCTGCCACAGTACCATCTGGAGATCATTTGTAATCACTACACCTTGTGGGTTAGCACACACCCCTTCCAATAGTTGGAGGAGTACTGATGGTAACTATGATGAAAACAGTGTCTTGATTTATAGGTATACTAAGATAGTACTTAATTGGTCAAAAAGCTGCAAAATTGCTATTCTTAATATCAGTGAGTTCAGCAACAAAATTGGAAATAATTATCAGGAATCTGTTTCAGAGATGCAATATTTTATTCATCTGGAAGTAAATAAGTTGCTTACTAGTGCATGCCAGTAGGGTAGGGTGGTGTCCTTCCCATGGAGTTCCCTTTCCCAAGTGTTACTTTATGCCTCTAATAGTAGACATTTTGCTGCTACTCCATGGGAGAAAGCAAGCCTGTAGAGCAGAGTATGCAAGCAGAAGTGGACCAATATTTTCCAGCTGGAACTAGGTTGTTGCTATAGCAACACTCAAATGATAGACAGATTTTCTGAATGTGCAGTGGTCTACTGTGATAAGAGAGCTTCCAGGATTCCTACCAAATTGCTCCAAACTTGCTGGAGTGCAATACACCAAATGCCATGTCTTTGAAATAACACAGGCAAACAAAAACCAGCACAATAACCAAATAAATTTTTCCCCCTAGCTTTCAAATAGAAACTGTACTTAACACATAGCATTTATATTCCTAGACAATATCTTCCTGCCAATGTCTTTTTAGTGCACTGGCATTCCAAATGACAGACCACACTCTAAGTTTAACACCACCTACGGACAGATTCAATACGGCAGCATGTAAAGTCTTGTGTGCACAAGATGCTAACTCCTTTGGATTTTTATTTTAGGCTGCATGCAGCCTGTGCACTGGTGAGAACCCCATTGAGTCAGTGAAGCTTTGCAAGAGCACACCACTATGTTCATGGCTATATTTTGCAGCACTGAGACCTTAGAGATTAAGTGGCTGAGCACATAGTGGAACAAATATTACATTCATAAACCATCTAAAAAGAAGTTTCCCAGGGGCCACTTCCATAAAGCATAAAACATACCTCCCTTGACCATGTCCCCCTGGCACACATTGTGCATGTGGTTTTCATTCAAAGCAGTTTCCTTCTCTGCTCTTCCTTCTTGCTCTGCTCCAGGGGAGGAAGGTTCAAGATTTTGGATTTCCAGTAAGAAATCTCTCCCTGAGCACAGCCAGGGCTCATGAGCATTGCAGAGACATTTTAGCTGTGTCTCTTCATCATTCATTACCTCTCAGTGGGAATGCTACTGCACCAACTGCAGTCTGCAGCTGACAGAGTGTGTTTAATGTCCCTTTGCCCCCATACTCAATCCCTCCAGCAGTTCCTCTCCCTAGGAAGCTGCTGCCAATTATATTGGTGAAATCTTCCAGTGAAGTTAGCCTGATTTCTGTAAAGGCAATTTCATTCCCATTGAAATGTATCTGCAAATCCAAGACACGGGTTTTGACCTGTTTATGTGTATGAAGTGTAGTCTGTACTTAGATTACTCTCACCACCCTTAGATCTGTAACCTAGTTATTACTAGTGGCTTTACCCTCATAAGAGATGTGGGACATAGGAAAGTTTTAATGGCAGCTTTGATATAACTTGGAGACCTTTGCACAAATGTTAAATGAGAAGTCTTGAGCTGGAAGAAAAATTTTCTTCTTTTTGGGGCTTAGATCTTATGCAGACAGTCCTTTTGCTATCAAACATGTTCAGGTAATAAAGAGGAAAAATTCCCTACACTTGTATGTCAAAATCTCACTGACTGTAAGAGGCATTACATGTGCAGAAGGGTGTCAGAAGCAGTAAATCACATGCATGTCTAGATATGGTAACAGAGACATAATTTAGGAATTAATTAATACATGAAAGAATAACTTAGAGTTTCATTAAATAGAGTTAGATGCATTTGCTTTGGGTTTTGGTTTTTTGGGTTTTTTTCAGTTGTCTTATTACTTAAGATTGCTTGGGAATATATTTTCATTCCTGTTTACTTGACTTATACAGCTTTGATAATGTCCTGCAATAGGACTCACCTAAACATTATGATGAATTGCCTTTATGATTCACAAGGCACTCTGGATAATTAATTACTCAACATTTAAAATTTGGCATGTGGTCATCAATCGTTCAAAAAAATTCATGTTTGTAAACATTTCCTTTGCAGCTGGTCTTCTTTTGTCAGACTTCAAAATGACTAGTGGAGATATGGCAGAGCTATAAATGTCTTCCTTTAAAATTTACTGGTTGTGCTTCAGTTTATTTCTTGTGGGAAAAATTAAGCAACAGATGTGGCAGGACAGGAGCTCTAGGGAAGAATGGTAAAGCAACTTGAATGGTTCTCAAATGTATTTTCTTCTCCCCTTTTTGTTAATAAATGTTGGAATCCTTAACGGCTCTTTGTCATGACTTGTGTCTGTGAGCATTTGTTCTGGTTGTAAGATGGCTGTGTGAAAAACGCCGAAAAGTCTGAAATGAGACCTCTGACAGAACAGGAAGAAATGCTAACCAACGAAGTTAGTCTCTATTCAGCTCTGCTCAATAGGGGAAAGAAGTGTAAGAATCACAAATCCTGAAAGAATAGACTTTCTTTTTTTATGACAGACCAGCAGCTTTGTGGCTTACGAAAAAGAATTCTTAATATTCTCCATTGTGAGACTTAGAACTATCTGGTCATTAGATAGCAGAAATCACAACCAGCTGAGCTAAAATTTTTTATGCTTGGGGTGAAGTTTCATACATGAGGCATGTGTCATGACGCTAACTGATTCCCCCACTGCCCAGTCCTGATCATCACCAGCCAGGGCTGCTCAGTGCCCTGAAAGAGGCAGATATTCTGTGAGGGAAATGTCTGCTCATGAAGTCAAGGATCATATGACCATTCAGACAGACTCATCTTCAAATTGCTTGGATGATATTATTTCTCCTGTTTCCTAAGTTGCAAACACTTCCATTTCAACCTGTACACTTTTTACAAAGTGATTGGCAGCTGCTGTATGTACGCATATATGTATGTAAATACAGAGAGTGTATGCAGCATCTATTTTTAGAAGTGATACAGGAAAACACCATTTCTATTTAAATTACAGTGTCAGTTGGTTTCACTTGGTTGCTTTTTTAAAGAGTATACTTGTGCTTTGAAAATCTGATGCCATCTATTATGCCACATGGTGGAACTTCGATCTGCCTTAAATGTAGGCTTCAGCTATAGAGCTGTTGAAGGACTTTATACATTTAGAAGGACATTCCTGGTTGGCATGAAACATCTCCACAGGTTGACTTTTCCTGGGAGGCCAGGACCAAGGCTTTTGAGAAAGAGTAGATACAACTTCTGTGACTGCACAGGCTCCACATGCAAATCAGCGTACAGCTTATGCTTGTTCACTCTGACCTACTGTGTTGAAGAGATTTGTGTACTGCAGTTGTCATAACCTCAGGCCCCAGAGTTTGTGGCTTTATTTCTTTGTCTACCTCTTTCATCCTAATATTCTACCCTGTCATCAGGGTAAGCCATGAAGCCCCCACACCTGGTATGTATTTTCCAACCCTGTTTTGAGTGGAGTAAAATGAGTCTTCAGTACAAATAGTTTTGTAGCTCAGTAATATATTAAAAGGTAAGCAAATTTGCTTGTCTGCTGCATATAAGACCTGATCATACTCAGCAGTGATATGTTAGCACCTTGTCTTGGACTGTGTGAACCCCCAGTCTGTCACTGTTGCATGCATGCTCAATCGGCTGAAGGGAGTCAAGAGTGGTTTAAGGCTTAGAGTGAGACAAATTCTAAATAGGGAAGTCACCTGCAGCATACAAACAAGACAGGCCACACTGCCTAAGGCTGGGTCCACAGAATCCTAGGCAGAAACAGTCTACACTGTCCATAGCAGAAGCATGGAAATTATCTACATTTATCTTTATCTATCATTTATATTTATCATGGCAGACTGGGTTGCCATATTACTACTGGCTCATTTTTGCTGCAGCTTAGGGAAGAGGAAGGCAGCCAGATGATTGTCCTGGACAGGGGCAGCTCTGTCATCTCCCAGATCTGGTTCATAGTGTCAGTTCTGTCCTGGTGAACAGGTTAAATGAGCAGTGGACTCTGAGGAGTCTGGGGGAGCCCCATGCAAGGGAACACTTGAACCCAAAAGAACAACAAAAACCCCTCGAGTACCACCGTAGGGCATTTTTAACTTATGTGGGATGGAGGTTAGAAGTGCCTTGCTTGTGCTGCACAGGACTCAAAGGCTTGGATGCCTGAAAGTAGTACTGATGTATGCAGAAAGAAAAATCCAGGGGGAATAAATCAATCATACTGCATTATGTGTTATGAAAAATCTACAGAAAGGTTTAACATTGCTAACTAAATGAATGTGGTGAATGAGTTTCAGCATAAATTACCCAGTCAATTCCTTCACCTGCTCTCCTGCTGATACACATGATAGGGATAGAGATTTTACATGGCTAAATATAGAAGGGATGTGAGGCAGACATATTTTGTAGACCTTGAACTAGATCTTGCAGTTTACACAAGTCTCTCTGCGTCATTTCCACTCATGTCTTTGCCTGCCGTTTAGGCCTGGGCCATGTTAAAGAGGCTTTATCCTGCTATAGTTATTTTCACTAACACACAATGTTACAGGCACTTTTTTGTGTGTATGAATGTTTGTTTTACATCTATTTCTGAAAGCTGCAGTTTATGTGTAGTTATATTGGTTTGAAAGTATCATTTGTACTAGAGGAACTCATTTTCCAGCCGGAAGCAGAATAAGCTCTACTACTAGAAGCACATTTAACGGGTATGATTGCACTGGGACTCGGGGAAGTAACAATGGCTTCTTTACTGGTGCAGTTAAAGCTGCAAGGTTTGCTAGTATAAACAAGTCTTTAGATGCACTTTTCCACTCTAGCTGTTTCCATCCAAAACAATCCCAGCTTCCCAGGTCCTTCAGTGCAACATGGAGTGCAGCGAGGGAGGCAGGACTGAAAATGAAGTAGTCCACATGCAAGGACTTAATTGGAACCAAAACATCAGAAATACATCCACTTTCTTTGTGAGTACGAAACTAATGGAATAGTCAGGGTATGTAACAATGGTTTATTTTAAACCAGCTTGATTACAGTGATAAACTTGTGTGAATAAGACCATTGGGTTCTGCCTGGAAATATGCTTGTTCTGCAAGCATGGCCTGAGCTTGCAAGCCCTATATGAGCACAAAGCTCCCTCCACACTCCCCCTGACCACTGTACAACTCTCCTGCTGCTTTACAACCACTGGAAAATTGTCTCCCCACATTCTGAAGGACACTGTCTCAGCTAGACCCTTGTCAAGTTCACGGCACCTGAGCATAAAGAGAACAGACAGGAGAGGATTAACTTTAAATGGAGCAAACTTAATTACATGAGAAGAACTTTTTTTGAGTAGAATGATACCTTTTTTATGGCCTTTTCTGCTTTCAGGGTTCTTTTTGCTTGATTTATTTTCACATCCTTTTTAAATATGTGTATGGTGCCTCAGGGCTTGGGTAGGAAGAGGTCAGTGCCACATGTAGTTAGCCAGTCAAAGCCACACTCTGACACCTCCTTCACTTTCTCAGAGCTTGAGTTTGAGGGTTTGGGCTCTGGGAGCCTCCCTACTCAGCGTGAAGCTAGTCAATCTAGTCAATATAGTGGTATAACATGGGGAGAGGTTTATCTCATCCTGAAATAAATGACTATTGCTGGTCAGCTGAATCTCTTTCCTGACTCCATTGAGTAACCAGAAGTAGAGGCGATAAGTACATGGTCAAATCAAACGGAATACCACAGCTGTAGACATTTTTATTGACTCTCATCAGAGACAGTATTAATTTGCTGGTTTACTATAATTTCGTGGGTGCCAGAGAGTTAAGAAACCAACATTTGATGTGAGCGCAGATTTAAGATAACAGAGAAAAGAAAGCAAGCTCCAGGACTGAGAAACTCAGTTATATAGACAAGAATATTTTTTGTTTCTAAAGTTTTTCAAGTATATACTTTAACCAATTTTGCCCCAGAAGTGGAAGAGATCTGTTTCTAGCAATAGAATAATAGAATCATAGTATCATAGAAGAGTTTGGGTTGGAAGGGACCTTTAAAGCTCATCTAGTCCAACCCCCCAGTAATATGCAGGCACAGAAAGGAAAAGAAACCCACCAGCTGTTTTAAGTGGTAGGGTAAGATGTTTGCAAGGGATTGAATTCTCCTGTATTAGGACACCACTGACTTCCTAGCTAGATGTTACCTCCCTCATCTCAGGGTTGTCTACTGTGTGTTTCTTGTCTATTACAAAGCAATAGTATTGCTCAAATGCCCTACAGTATGACAGAAATTAATGTCATGGAACAGCTGCAGTTAACTGTTATTCTTTGATCCAGCTTTGAATAAAGGCCCACCTAGAGGACTGCTGCATTGTGGCTGAATCCTTTCCCCACCAACAGGGACGGAAATAACATGTGAATCTTTCAGAGGTGTCAGAATGGGCATCTATTTCTTCAGATTAAGTTATTCATCTTGTTTCAGGAAAAATGCAAATGAAACACCTGAAATGATTACATTGCAAGTGTAATTCATAGCTCTACCTCTAAAATTATGTGACCATGCATGAAATAAGATGTGACTGACTTCAAAACATGCTCTTTCTTCTATTTTCATTTAATGGATATAGTACCATGTATCAGTAACTATGTTTTATAGACTGAAAAAAAATTATCTCCTTTTAACACTATTGGAGAAAGTAACACAGGAGGTCTTGAATGTTTTCTGTCACCACAGCTGCTCTATTTCAATACAACCCAAGTGGACAATGCCTTGCAAAAGTTCCTCCATCACCTCCATCTCTTACAGCTCTGTGGTACTGCCAGGGATGTGGCAAGTCACAGCTGCTGCCACAGACTTGTCAATTCCTTACGTGATACTCAACAGCTGTTGGAAGGTGTGTGTTAAAACTCATGCTGGGATTTGAATTTCTATATAATCTTCCTCAGAAAGTGAAAACTGCAATGCAATCTTTATGTCCCCTAACTCCCAGCCTGTGCTCCCTACATTAAGAGGGATTCCACTTTGGCTAGGAACATGCACTATGCTGTACCATTTTCTTTAATTCTTTTTTGTACAAAACTACATTTTGGCATGCAATCACTGCCTCCATCTGCCTACTACACGTGCATATGCTTCCAGTTACAAAGCACTCTGATTTATATCTTATGTAAAGATGCAAAGCTTCAGGAACACATCTCAGGAGGGCTGCAGCTTTCTCAGGACTGGCAGCATCTATATTCCTCTGTCTCAGCCAAACAACATGCAGAGGGCTCAGCTCCAGCACCATTAGAGCTGATGAAGCTGATTCCAGTCTACTGTTACATTTTTCAAAGTCTGCCTAGGCTTGCACCACCGATTTCCCACCTGGAGAGTTCAGAACCCAGAGACAAGGTGCAAAGAGAAGCAAACAAGGAAGCTGTAGGTAGAATACTGCTCCCCAGTCTAAGCACATCTCTTAGCCAGAAAGGCTTCAACAAACTGCAGGAAATTCAGAAAAGGGCAACAAAACTGTTTAAAGGACTTGAGGGATTCATTTCTAGAGAAGATTAAAGAAATAAAAGTTTAGTTCAGTATCACTAACTGAAGGGGAATAGGATAACTCCATAAAAGCATCTGCAGATGCAAAGAAACTGAGAAACCTTGTTTAAAATTATTTAAGGAACATCTAGGAACAAAAGAACGGGTATCACTAACTGAAATGTAGACAAAATCCTTGGAAGCTTTTCATAACATTGTTGAGATCAAGAGATGGATCACTGAATTGTCTGAACAGACAAAAGTACCCTTGCTTTGACCATCTGGAAAACAACATGGAGAAAGTCTCCAGTACTAACTGGGAATGGACAAGATTAGAAAAGCCATATGAAAAAATATGTTTGGGGGTTTTTTTTAAGAGATAGGAACATACCCCTAAGAAGAAGGTGCAGAGGTGTAAAGGAGACTGCCAGGGCTCTCAGTGTACTGCACCAGGAGCTGAGCAGTTTGACTCAGGTAATGTGCTTCCTTCCTTTACACTTCTCTTCCTGAGGGACCAGCATCTGCCTTGATGTGTCATATTTTCTCTTTTTGCTGCCCCAAAAAAGTCCCTTTGGTATGTCTTCAGAGTAGCAGGTGGTCACTACCCTCTAGCTGTTCCACATGTCAGTCACCATGGAACAAAACTGTTCAGACTTGTTGGTCCTATACCAACCAGCTACTTTCTTTACCCAAGCAGATTTGTCCTGCTGGACTTAATGCTAGTGTCAGTAGTTCACATTTCAGACAGGAACTAGGTAGGAGGATGAAGTCCATCTTGTTCAGCATCCACTTGAATCCTTTATTTTTTTTCCTCATCTGGCGATAAAGTAACCTTGATGAGCAGGACTCTACTAAACAGAGCTGGTGTAGAAAGATGCAAAAATGAAAAGTTCCCTTTGCTGTGGTGAAGGAGTCCAAGATTCCCTAAACAGAGTTTGTGTTATCATTTGAGGATACAGACTGGGGAGGTTCAGCTCTGCTGAGAAGGAGCTGGGGGTCCTAATGAGCAGCAGACAAAACACAAGCCAGGAGTCTGCCCTTGCAACAAGCCATATCTGAGCCTGTATCAGCAAGAGTACAGCCAGCAGAGCAAGGAAAGTGAATGTCTCATAGTACTTGGCACTTGTTAGGCCACAGCCAGAACACTGTGCTCCAGTGCAAAGTTGAGAGAAACTTTGAAAAACTGGAGACAACCCAACGAGGGGTCATGAAGATGACGAGACAACTGCAGAATATGACATAAAGAAATGTTGAAGAAATTGGGTTTGCTTGTCCTAGAGAAGAAGAGGCTCCGAGAGATGTAGTTACAGTCTTCCAATACCTGAAATGCAGTTACAGAGTAGGTGGACACACGTCCTTACAGTGATACACAGAGTTTCCTCAGGAGAAATTCTGTCTGGATATAAGAAAAAAATGTTTCACCATGAAACAGTTAAAACACTGGAGAAGGCTGTTCAAGGAAGCAGTAGAATCTCCCTCATTGGAAACAAGACATGGCCCTGGGTAACCTAATAAGCAGAGGCCCTGTTTTCAGCACAAGGCCAGACCAGAGGTCCCTTCCAGATGATACTTGACAAACTCACTGAGTTATATGACAAACAGATGACTTCTCTCATACACAGATGATTCTTATGCACTTCTATAGCATTTATTTCCATACACTTTCCTTCATTATCTTTCTTTTTAAGGTTACCTGAGGAAAGACCTTCGTTTATTTGTTCCTTTTCAAAGGTCAGGTGGATTTTGCTTTCTGAGATACAAAGCAATAACTCTTCAGGATGAGGTCAGGACATATTCCTTTGAGTTCACTGTGGCCAGTTTGTTTGTTGTGGGATGGAGACACAACTATGCATTTCAACCTAAAAGAGGTTTTAATATAAAGAGAACTTTTCTAACCCAAATCAGATTTAGAAAATGTTCCTTCCACCATTTATTTGAAACAATAGCCCAAGCAAATAATTCAAAAGTTTTCAGCTATTGTACTGTTAATTGTAATCTTTGGTTTCAGCTTTGACTTTGGCATCTTGCCTTTATTACATCTTTTTCAAGCATGTCTTCACTTTTCTTCATAGGAAAGGAAAACTTTATTTTGAAACAACAAATTTCTGTAGGTAATTTCAGCTACTTCAGAGTCAACCAGGAGAATTGGCAAAGCTGACATTTTCCTATGAACTTTTCAGGCATAAGACAATACTATTTTTCAATGTTGGTCCAAGCTGCTTTTTGGGAATATTTACAAGCCACTGAACTATGGATACTGAACAGACTAATCAGCACAAGTTCAGTATATGTTAGCAAGATACAAGAGTTGTTTCTTTAAATACTCCTATTGAGCCCTTGCTGGCCAGGAGCACTGCAGCCCACATTTGAGCCTTTGCTTATAAAGGAAGACTGTGCCCTTTGAAAGAAGGAAAGTGGGAGTCGTGAGAGGCAATCTACACACTCTAAGTCGAACACTAATGAAGTTGCCTAGCCTCAGAGGAAGAGAGTGGATGCTCCATCTTCCTCTGTCAAGCCAACATTTCTATGAGCTTTTAAATTCTGTACTTAATGCTGATATGCATCTTTGTAAAAGTGGTATTTTTCCTCCTGAGCCAAGCATATTTATCAATCCCATGAGTTGCATTTTAAGCAGTTAGAGATTTGAATGCTTTAAAGTGGTTTAGTGAGTTCTTGAATTAATAGGATCCAGACTGGGCCCTTACTTATAAAGAAGTAGCTATATTAACTATGCAACATTATTAAGTGGACTTGCATATTTATTAATAAGGTGAAATTTGGTCTATGTTATAAAAACTTGTAGCTTAGTTATGAAATTCATAAAGGTCAATCCAGATGCTAAAAACAAGAGGAGAGGAGAGGAGAGGAGAGGAGAGGAGAGGAGCGATGTAATGAGAAGAGGGAAAAAGAATCTACTAGA
>VXBX01007017.1:491636-508820 GCA_013400415.1 Scytalopus superciliaris | reverse complement strand
GGAGTCATCTAATGAAAATCTGGAGAAATAATCTACTAGTTTAGAAAAAAAAAATCAAATGCAATTTCTGTAGGCTTTTCCACATGCATCAAGGAAATTAGTGAGAAACTCAACTGTTTAATATGCCAGATGCCTTTTTTTATTTTTTTTTTCCTGATTTTCTTCTTGCTGATGTCCCTGCCTGAGTTTCTCATCCAGCTAATTCCTGGAATAAATCAAAAGAAGAAAGCTTAATTTTAATGCCCTAGAGTATTTGCAAGTGCCTTTCACACTGGAAAAAACTTGAAACTATTTTAATATTGAAGAAAAGCAATTAACTTTGTCAGTACTTTTTTCACTTGCATGTTTGGTGTTATTTCAGCTGTGATTTAAAATGAGATCTCTGCACCTCACTTTGATTCCTCCTTGATTTGCCAATGAAATCTGATCTCAGTATTAGTCATACCATGGTCTTCTGTAGAAACTAACCTGAAGATAGATTTTACTCCTATCTGAACCTACATAAGTCTGATGGAATGTGATACTCGGCCACTTTGCTACTCACTTGGTCAATAAACTGTAATCTCCTTTGAGGCTGCAAATTGAATGATTCTGTGAAAAAACAGTTAGTTTCAACATAGTATCTGTGTGTTACAGTAAATCTATGTGCTTTTAGTCTCAACAGTTTGTCACACTTTAATCAGGTAGGCTCCGTCCAGCACGAAAGTGATGCCATTTTACTGTTCAGGTAGTGTGTACTCCTGTGTTCCCAAATGGTGATATGGGCTCTTGCAGGACTAGCAAGTCTGTGCTCTGTGCATCATTACCTGGGAGGCACAATGAACCTCCATGAGTGCTAATGAGGAGGAAATACAATCCCTCACACATCCCAGATTTCAGTGTGTCTTCATCTCTGCTGCTGGCTGATGGTGAGGAGCATGGTTCTGTGTCACGCCTCAGAAAAGCAGACTCAAGATACAACTAGGAGACTCAAATCATTACAACCTAAGATAATGAGACACTTCCAGATTGAGCCTCTGGCACAGCCCAATAGAAGTACTTTGGTGGTAATGTCAACTTCAGATGTGAAAAAATCATAGAATGGCTTGGCTTCAGTTGGAACAGGCCTTAAAGATCATATAGTTCCAATCTCCCTGCCATGGGCAAAGGACATTTTGCAATAGACAAGCTTGCTCAGAGCCCCATCCAACCTGGCCTTGAAGACTTCAGGGATGTGGCAACACAGTTCTGTAGGCAACCTCTTACAGTGCCTCACCACCTTCATAGCCAAGAATTTCTTCCTAGTCTCTAATCTAAACCTACCCTCTTTTGGTTTAAAATCATTCCCCCTTGTCTTGCCATTACATGGCCTTGTAAATAGTCTCTCCCATCCTTCTCATAGGCTCCCTTCAGGTACTGGAAGGCTGCAGTTAAGTCACCTTGAAGCCATTTTTTTTTCCAGATGGAACAATCGCAATTTTCTTAGCCTTTCCTCATAAGAGAGGTGCTTCATCTCCCTAATGATCTTCATGGTCCTCCTCTGGACTTGGTCCAGCAGGTCGATGTCCTTCCTGTGCTGGGGACCCCAGAGCTGGAAGCAACACTCCGGGCAGGGTCCCACTAGAGTAGAGGGGCAGAATCACCTCCCTCGACCTGCTGGCCATCCTGCTTTTGATGCAGTCCAGGATACAATTGGCCAGCTTGTATCCAGACTGTCATCCACCATCCAAAATGTCATGCCCAGAGAAAAACATGAATGTTTTAAAAGTACATTTTCCCTCAAGTTTTGTCTTTTCCATTTGCCTTCTGTTTTCAGGGTCTTAAAGGCATCACAGCCTTCCTCCTTTCAAGAGGTTCTTCCCAGATGCAGAGGCTAAGACTGTCTTCTAAGAAAGATCTTGGCCACATGTCCTTTTCCCAGATTTTCTAGTCATAGAAGAGCTGCTTGGGAGAGAGCTCATGGATTCAGTGCTGCAGATCCTGTTTCTCATAAGCTTCACAGCCCAGAGCAGGAGTCACACAATGAATCTTTTACCACCCAGCAGCTCTTTGGCTGCACTCAGGCCAAGTCTCAGTCTTGAGTTAGTAATGGTCCACATGCATTATTTCTCCTGGTTGTTTCTGTGAAGTGTGACTGTCAATTATGCACATGTGCAGACATTGCAGTTCTCAACCCAAAAAAAGAGGTGTTTTGAGGTCTGTACTCCCTCCGACTTCTGTAGGAAGCATTTCCCTCATAATGGATGAATAGCCTGTTTATAATTAAACTGAGCCCAGGGACAACCCTTAGCTTGGTTTACTGTCTGCCATCTTCCTATTCAAGGAGGAGCAAGACAGGGGAAGGCACTGGTTGTGTGGAAAAGGAGTTAAAGAGTACCAAACTCAAGTATTGCAAACATGCCTTGGGGAAGAAGAGGATATACTAAGTTAACAGACCCCCTAAGAACCAGAAGGAATGACATGCCCCAGGTAGAAAGCCTTTTGGTTAGGGACATGCACTGCACAATGGCTTTGTTTAAACACTGATTTCACCTGAAAGAGTTGTGGAAGCATCCCAGAGCTGCAGGGTTCAGAGTGGATGTCCTGCAGCTGGGTTAGCCTATAAAGTTTCTTTTCCTTTCTGTGCATCTGTCTGAAAATGCAGCAACTCCACCACTGGTTTTTGAACCAGAAAGTGAAGTCTGTCTTTCCTTTTACCTTCACTTTTCTCTGGTGATCAGAGCGATTTTAGGACAATCAGCAAACTAGAGATGCTCCATTTCCCAATGAAACAATAAGCCATAAAACAAGCTTACTGGAACATTCTTGCAATTCCCAGCACGTCCCTGAAGACTTGGGGAGTAACTGAGTGCTTCCATACTAAACAGTAGGGACCACTTTGAATGCTTGTCATGCAGGGCATCAGCCAAGAGGGATGTCCTCTAGGGATCAGTGTTAGCCAGTGTTTCTGGAATGTGCTGCACAGTGGTGGGAGGATATTCAGGCCTCCCACAAGTTTGAAACAAGAGCCAAGAGGGAATTTGATTTTCCAAGGCTGGAAGAGCAGCACTTCAAAGCAAAGGCTAAACAATCGATGCTCCCATCTAGTGGTGAAACTGTACCCAATGGCTGTACATGAGACATCAACCTGAGCCTCCCAGGGGATATGGAGATGGATGGACCATGTCACAGGACAGTGCTAGTCCTGAGACCTTCTGTAAGGCTTTGCAGTCTGCATTAGACTACCAGACACATTCAAAAGCTCCTGAGAAACCAACTAATAATGTAATTTAAAACCACAGCATTAGTAATAGCAAATAAAAAGATAACATCAGGATCAAGGATGCTTTAAAGGCAAGGGAAGTGTGAAATAGAATTCTCAAAATTTCTTAAGTAACTTTCAGTGAGATGTAGGTGCCCACATTATCTTTGGTTCCCAAAGCATGAAGACCCCTATCAAAATGTTATCCAAAGTTAGTAATTACTAGTTGTTACACTGATTACCATGTAATTAATATGTTAATGTTCTAATATGCTGCTGAACTTATAATTATTGGCCAGAAAAATATCGTGCTTTTGTTTGTTTGTTTCTTCTTTAGTTTACATCTGAAAGCTTACAGTAAGATGTGAACAACTGAACAATTACCATATGCTCAATGTGTGATATTATTAGGAGTCACCCTGTGATATTGTAAATAATTTCATGAGGTATGCTCCATTCTCTCTAATACACTTATTTTCACTTGTTATACTTGGAAGCTGAGGAGACCAGTGGCAAAATGGTGCTGTTCTTCTCACTGGATCTTTGTTTTAAAGGCACAGCTGCTGCCTAAAGCATATCCCCAGAAGCAAAATCCATTAATGGTGCTGAGACAGTACTTTGTCACAAGAATGTGCTGTACAATTGGTAAAGAAATTTATAGTATTTGCTCTTGCTATACTGTAATTGTTATTGCTCTGTTTTGACTTCACTGCCCTTCTTTACCTACATATAATAAAGCAAATAGAAAAGTAGTTCTCACATCGGTCTTGTATGTGCACTTTCCAACAACACATTTTAGAGCTCTTCGCACTGACACAGTCCCCATTTTACAGAGTCATAATTTCCAAATCTCAATCTAGGGCAACATATGATAAGGCTTAACATAGGCCAAAGGACAAGACAGTCCTTGAGAGGACAGCAAACTGTGGAGTCCATGACTGCTGCAGGTGAAGGACAGAAAGGAAGCTCTTCTAACAAACAATGGGACTTCAAGCAACATACAAAGCTTGGCTTGCATTTTACTGGAGGTCACAATCAAGAAGGAACTGCTTATTATTTTGTTAACCTGAGTAGGAAAAAGAGGGAGAAACATGGATAGTGTTTGGCTAGATGTTAGCTGAATATCTAAACTGTTCTTTCCAAAAAGCTAAATCAGTATTGTCAAGCCATGAATTTATGAATTGGTACAAGATCCAAAGTGAATGGTTTATGACAGGTTTGCTAATGAAGGGTTCTCTGTTTATTTATATGGATGAAATTAATCCAATACTGGGCAATATTTGAAAAAAAATCAATAAGAATTAATTCAGGTTGACTGAAATTAAGCAAAAAGTACTCCTAAAACTATTGGTTTGATGCAAGTGCTGATAAAATGAATTCCCAATCAAAACATAGTTGCCAGTGTTTGCATCTTATGTGAAGGTTACACAGCTGTAAATGAAGGGAAAGTCTGTGGCAAACAAATGAGAACCCACAAACCCAGTGGGTGGCTGTAAAGAAATTATGCGGACAGAGTAAAAGAAAAATCACTCTTCAAACTGAGAATGATGCAAAAGACTGGAAAGGTAGCAAAGAAACCAGAGATGCTGTTTTAGTGAATAAAAAAGTTGAGGAAAGTAAAGACCACATCAGAACCAATGTCCCCTTGTCAGTAAGGAACCAGGTGTCACTGGTACAGATTGTTCCTAAGGTGAAGTGCCACTGCAAAGCCCAAGCAGAATTCCAATGCACAGTCAAAATAATGCTTGGAAAAGTCCATCAGCAGTTACACCTCTCAAACCTTGCACAGTTGTCAACCAGAGATTTTTTTTTTTATAAAGGATAAAATTGCTAATCATCATGTTAAGTGTGTTCATAACACACTTCATGCACAAGCACATATGGACACGGTATTCAGGTTATGTAAAACTGCCATTCCTGTAGGA
Organism: Scytalopus superciliaris; assembly: GCA_013400415.1. Classification (NCBI taxonomy): domain Eukaryota; kingdom Metazoa; phylum Chordata; class Aves; order Passeriformes; family Rhinocryptidae; genus Scytalopus; species Scytalopus superciliaris. The sequence goes on along the minus strand of VXBX01007017.1, from coordinate 503,675 downwards.
AAATCCAGAGACCTTAAGGATGTCAGCATACAACATTACACAAATCTGCATCATATTTCAGACACCTAAGAAAGGAACAAGTGCATCATCAGAGTAAAATGTTTCCATCCTCTTCTTTCAGTTTTAGATAAAATTTAAAAATTGGTAGTTTAAAAACAGATGTGCTACTGTTGTTGCATGTTTAATTGAAAAACATATTAGAAATTGCAAGTTAGCTTGCCAAGTTTTTACCCTCTTTTTCAGAACTCTTGGTAACACTCAGATATGTTGATGATTGCATTCCAACAGGATGCTGGCAGGAATCCACCTTCATCAAATGATATAAATAATAAAAATTCAGATGGATGCATCCAAGTGATGACTTGTGGCTCTGTTACTGCAGGTAGGGCAGTGAGGTTTATGTATGCAGCTCTTCCACCTCTACAGTAATAACATACATATAGATTGAAAAAGGAGAAGTATGCAATTGTGTTTGACTGAGGGTTTCCATCAATGTGTGTGTGGGAGAAAAGTGATTGTGAAATCTCATCATACGTTACCCATGCTGGCTTTACTACAAAACCATCTGAAAAACACAATCTATAAATATTTTCATTCCTATTTGAATAATGTGGCTTGCCATTAAACACCATTGCTCTAAAATATATACTCTCAGAAAATTTTAATTTTATATAATAGAACTTATTGTTATTTTACCTCTGCTTTGATTCATTTTAGCACAAAACTGGTATTGCTTGTTAAAGACAAATGTCAGTAAATAAAGTGACCTTGAAACCACCAATTGTGTGAGGCATTAACAAGAGGGAAGACATGACAAAAATGACAGAGCATTTTCACTTCTCCTGCATTCCCCTGTCAAAGATGAAGTACAGAAAAGCATAGCATCTGTTCTAAGGAAATATCTATGAGCATTAATTAATTATAATGCTATTCCTCTGTGTGCTAGATGTGGTGTCACTCTCTCATGAGCACTTTACTCGTTCCACTATCATCAACTCAATTATTTCAGGTGCTTCTTGGCAGGTGTATATGACGTGCTCTTTCAAAAGCTCCTTTGTGATGAAATATTCTCAGTGGCTTAACGTATACTCCCATATGCCCCAGACTTTTAAGAGCCCAGTCACATCCCCAGTTCAACCCCCCCCCCCAGCAACATTAAAGCTGATAATATATCAAGAGCCAGTCACAATGACAAGAAAATTTGTGACTTATCTTTTGAGGCAAAAAAAATCCACTCAAAAGCATACCATGACTTAAGTGGTTGTTGCCTCATTCTCTGGTTTTAGAAGGAGTGTGAGGAGTTAGAGAGTGGGAGCACTTGGAAAAGAGCAGAGCAGCATGACTCGGAGTCTTTCCTCTAGCCAGTGTGGATGTGGGAGAGAGAACACACTTGGTACAGGTTGGCAGGCTCTGAGACAGCACCACCAGCTTGTAGCAGCCTGCTACAAACAGCAGCTACCACGATCAATAGGAGAACACACTTGGGGTCTTATTGCATCCCTTGTGCCAGAAAAAAATCTCTATGCTTTAAGGGCCTCCCATGGTTCAGGTGAGATTTTTACTCTTCAAGAGATTTCCCTGTGCCTTTGTCTTGTTGTAGCCAAATATAAGTGTTAAAGTAAGGGTTCTGCAGGCACCTAAACCAAATCACAACCAACCATATATATGTCAGCCCACAACTACTGATATTGCAACTCCATCCCTGAGACCTTGATTTATGTGTTTTATTTGCAGAAATAAAAATACTCCCCATACCTAGTGTAAAAAAGAAAAAACAATACCATCATGAGTGTTGACATATTGGGTGTATGTTAGGTGTTCAAACACCAGGTTTTACAGCTGACTTCCACTGAAGTGGTGGCAGTGCATGGTAGTGGGAGATGAAGTGCCCTTCATTCACTTCACACTCATACCTCGTTAATATCCTACACTTCCCCATCCACTGCTAGAGACCTATTTGCTCCCATTGTACAAAACAATGAGAAAACTGTAAATGAGAAACCTGGCTACAGATATTCAGGAAACTCCCTGCCAAAGGTTCTCTATTTATCCACAGTGCAGTGTATATGCTTTACAGATGTGGAATATAATTAGTGGGAAATATTACCTGTCTCCACTTTTAAAGCTGTTGTTTCAAGATGATGTCACATACAGACACTACTCCCTGGCTAAAGTAAACTCCCACGGCAACAGAGGGGAAAGAAATTTAGGGATATTTGCTATACAAGCACAGATCCTGTTGCTTAATTTTGCAGTAGAAATGATGTACAGGTAGGCTAGCTTGTGCTCAGAGCCTTGTCTTATTTTCAGTTCTTTTGTACTCTTATTTTCCTATATTATGGGGCAGTCAGACCAAAACCATGTTGTTGTTAGAGTCATGTACAATCTGTTCTTTCTGCTTTGTGAATGCTTTTTTTATAAGACTGTTTGTCAGAGAGACAGAGGACAAATAGGAGAAGCCTGTTTTGTATTGCTAAACCTAAATTCAGATCTGATAGAGACACACAAAAGTGGTGCCAGAGTCCTTCCAGTTAGGTGTTTCATCATGCCTCTCCATTTGATCCTACTTCTATAGAAAATAATAGTGAATTCCCATTGATCCCAAGGTTAGAGAGCAGGGCTTAACTTCAAAACATCTGCTGAACAGCTCTCCGGTGAGCACTGACATTTCTGTCTCTCAAACCCTTCATTAGGATGGTATGTTGTAAGAGACTTTGCTTTTTAAACGGTTTGCTTACTTATTTCATACTTAATAAACTTGCTTGTGCAATCATGGTGTTCCTGCTGCTAAGGGAGATAGCCCATGGATGACATACACCTCCATGAATTCCCACCAGGAAGTGTAGACATTCTTTCATAATGAAGGTATATTTACAACTGCTTCCATCCTGTTTGACATTCACTAGGCTTCTCTGTTTGTAATCCAACAGGATTTACGTGCTTCTACACTATTGAAATCTCAGTATGCCCCTGCATCACCTCTGGCACCAGAGGCTTGGGCACATTTCCTTGGTCTTACAAATGCACCTTGGTCTTACACAGGTGCATGCCTTGACTAACACCGGGATTTCACAGAACATAATGTTACCTTTTCCTAAGCTCTACCTGCTATAGTTCTGCTTCAGTTTTATGATTTCCTGCTTCTGGGAGCAGGTGATAATTGGAGCAGGAGATCATTGCTGGAGTTAAGGAAAACAGTAACTTTGCACTAGCAAATACATGAAAGATACAGATCTAAATGGAATAGGACTATGAAGTCAAACTCACATTCACCACACTCTTTCCTTGCCATGCTGAAGTCTTCTTTATCTTTACATCAAAGCCTTGCCTTGCCTTGTCTTGTCTTCCCTTTCTGTCCGTCTTTCAGCTCTCACTTCTGTGTTTTATTCCTCTTTCTCCAAATAGCTGGTGAATTATTGCAACCTTAGCTAGACTTCCTACTAACTTGACCTGTTCAGACCTTGGTAACAGATTTAAGTAATTGTCCAGTTATTTAAGGCATAGCAGCTGGTTATAAGTCCAAGATGATTTCCATGTAATGCAGGAACACAGATGTTCAGCAGTTTCCCCTTATTAGGTGTGTGTCACCGCTTCTTTAGTTTTCCTCTGGTGGGCAGATGGGCCAAATGTTCCAAGAGCCGCAATGTGATATACATATGTATTCAGAGTTCCTGATGAGAAACAGAAAAATCTTTATATGAAGGCCCCAAATTGATACCATTGTTTGTTGCAAATTTCCCAGATGTTATGATTCAAATGTTTTCACGATGCAGGGAAAAACAGCACTTTCCCCTCAGTCAGAGGAACTCAAGGCTTTCCAATTATGGTCACACACTCAGACTTATTAGCACAAAATTTAATTTGAGTTAATCAGACTGAGGTGGGTAGAGCGCGAAATTAACTTGACTTTCATTTTGCATCGTACAGCAAACCAACTTAGTGAAATCGCTGTAGAAATCTGAGCTGTGAATGATGGATGAGCTGAAAAAAAACCAGAGAATAAACAGAGTTGTGTAATCATCCCTGCACTAAAAGGGACACAATATTCAATTCACTTGTTTGGAGAAATGCTTTACTTCCCTGGCAAATCAAAGGGCGTGTGCCCTCAGCTGCACCCATATTTCGTCTCTGAAGCCAAGAACAGAGTTTGGATCCAAATAACTGCCTTTACATCCCCTCTGTTTGGAGAGTTATATATGCTCTCTCAGTCAATCTTGCCAACAATTTTTCAAAGTGTTATTTTTGCCAGGAAATTATGATTTAATGAATATAGAAAGACAACAGTTTCAATGAAATTTCCATTTGCAGTTCAAGACTCGTGTTCAAAATTGAGAAGGAAAGAGAAGCATTTACTAGAGACAAGCCAGAAGCCACAGGGTGTCCAACTTGGATATGGGTTTCAAGCATCTGCTTCTAGTGAGGAAGAATAAGAATATACACCTGAAATCTTTCACAATCCAGAGAAGTACACTGATGACTGGCTCTTCTAGAACCATGTTTTCCCTTGAACTTATTTGAAGGCTTCTGTTTCACTTCAATTAAGAACAAAGTCTTGACATTTTCCTTTTATTTTCTTCTTTTCAAACCAAATTTCTATTTCCCAGCCAAGCCTAACATTAATTTTCTTTTCTCAACTCTCTGCCACCTTTCCTGTTGGATAAAATAAATGTTTGAGAGATGGAAGCAGCCCTATACACTAGAACCAAAAGTGACTCCACCTGAGCCATTTCCTTATAAACAACAGGAAAAATAAAACAATGCTTCTCAAACATTGACCTCCAAATTTTTCAGTACATTTTTAACAACTTGACCCACCTCTTGCTTGCCACAAAAAGACGTATTTCTGTCTTGGAGCAAACTGCAAATTTGAGAAGGGTACTGGCACAGCAGGAAAGCTGTAGAAAATTCTGTAACATAAAAGGGGCAGTTTGGAGCAGGGGATGGAAAGAGAGACAAAGGCATCCATTTCCTCCAACAAGAGCACAGAAAAGAGTAAAATTCACTTCTGTGTGCAAAGACCTGGGTAAGACAGGAACTGAGGCAAGAGGCAACTTCAGCTGGAGCAAGGGAATCAGGAGAGGGGTTGTTCTTACAGCCATGGTGACAGGTGCCCGAAGGCAACTACCTCCTGACAATAGGACAATCCTTCTCCTGTACATACCTGGTGCTCTATATAGGAGCAGAATGTTCCCTCACAAAATTATCTTTTTCTTTTTTTTTCTTTTTTTTTGGCGAAAGAGTAAAATTTATCACCAAATAGGAAAGAGTGCTTACTGTTTACTATTGTTAAACAGTAAAATGTGCTGGAAAATAAAGAGTTTAATTAAAGCTGTCTTCTTAATGCCTATTCCTTGCAGAAAATTGACATAATTTCAAAACACAGTTTTTTCATATGTCTCTATTTACTTTCTCATTTTTCATATAATAGCTTCTATTTGACCAAGTTCAGCAACATACTTAACATCTTTGCAAAAGTAACTACAACACATTTGAGAGTCTTGTAAAGTAGAATAACTAAAAAAACCAAAAAAGTGAAACCCAAGATCAGCCAGCCGAAGAATTGTTTTCCCATATTGACGTCAGAACTTCTGCCTTTATTATTTAAACAAACCAGGTAATGTTTACACTGTAAAGTTCTGACCTAAAAATACCAAAGCAAGACAGGAACAGGTTTTGCCAACTCTTCCTATTAACAGTGGAAGGTAAAAGTTGCTGACTCATTTTGTGACACTAATTGGCTAAACCTTGCCATACTTTAATTGCAGCTTTAACTGTCTTAAAAAAATAATAGAGGGGAAGAAAAAGATATCTGCATATTTAAGGTATGAAACATAGCCTGTACGTAAACTGCCATTAAACCACAGCACTGTTCATATTTCTTTCCTTGTCTTAAAGCATTTGCAAAGTATGCACGATGAGAGCAGCTTTGCTACCCTGATGTATCTGCACTACCCTTTAGAGGAGATGGCGCCGTGGGGTTTTTTCAGTCTATGTACAGCAGAAAGCAAGGCAGTATTTCAGATACAAAGTTACATGAAACAGAGTACTAGCAATAACCATCTCTAGAGCAATGAATAACCAGCAACCAAGTTACTCCTGGGAAAGCTCCCTTGCATTTTAAATCAAGGAGAGAATGATGACCCATTTTCAAAGCATAAAGTCATTCCTGTCAGAAAACTAGCTTTCTTTGGCAGTTCCTAATCAGGTGAAACCAGTGTGTGTGACTTCTGCAAAATTGCAGTCCCATGTCAGGCTAGGAATCCCACCATCCGGGGCACTGCATGTTGCCCCCGAACAGCAAATGTTGGCCAGACAATACTATGAGGGACACTGGCAGTGGGAGAAGGCACTAACGATGAGTTTTGGAGAGCTTTCCAATCAAATTATATCAGGGCACTTTTTTTTGACTTCTTGGTTGTAAACCCTTAATCTGCAGAGGTGAAGACTGGTTGTGGCGATCAGGACAGATGGAAGGATCTTCTAGATCCCTTCAGGTACAGGGGCCCTAAAACAGACCTCCACAGTGCTCAGCAGAAGGCCAGAGAAGGGAAAGAGATGGCAAAACAGAAATTTTCTCTTCTCATCCATGAAGGTACACACTTTGCTGTGGTGCCACATGCTGTCTGGACTGATAGATATTAATCCTGGCCTTGCTCTCTGCACAAGTTGGGCTGCCTCTGAACCAGCAATGTGCTGCACTGGACAGACTGGGCAGAATAGGCTCTCTGTCTGCAAAGGTTTCAAGCAGTGAATACGTATTTTTCTCCCTGCTGATAACACCATCCTGGCAAAAAAGTATTTCTTCTTTGGAAAGAAGTATGCCACCATACACTGAGAAAACTGTCATTCCAAAGCCAATTTTTTCTCCATTCTCCCATCTTGATGATTCAGCAGATGAGCCACTTTTTTTTTTTCTTCAAAAACCTGCTGCATAAACCCTTGTTTATTTCAGTTAACCTTTCCAACCAAAGAGCCAGCTCACTGCAGCTCATCAGTAATGCCTCCATATATCACAAACATGCAGAATGCAGGCAGAGATTAATCCAAAGTAATTTTGTGTATAAAATTTGCTCCAAAACTCATCTATCTCTGGAAGTTTATTTACATATCAGTATATCCAGGTTTTGAATTCCAGTGAAGTCTGGCACTGACTGATTTTTAATAAAAATTCCCCAAAAGCCATGAATTACTTTAGCATCCTCAACTTCTGTTAGGAGTTGACAAGGAGTCAAGGCACATAGCACCCAATGAGTGATGCTAGCAGAAATGAATAACAGAGGGCAAAATGGACAGAAACTTCCAGTGTTTCAGCAGGAAAGTGCATGAGAATATTTTTGAAGTTCACTGAAGCAGCCAGCTTTTAGGAATGTTTTACTGCCCATGTCCTTAGGGTGCTAGTCTTTTGCTTGCGTAGGCTTTGTGATCTTGTTAATGTGAAAAACTGAGATTTACGACATTTTTGACTTTACTGTGTGACTCTACCTATAATGCTTGTGTAGTGCCATGAAAACACTGGTTGGAGGATGACTGCTGAGGTCAGTGGGATGGAGCACCAAAGGGAACAGAAAGGAGCTTCCAGCCCTGCTCACACTGAAGTCCCAACTCTGTTACTCACTTGTTTTACAAATGCAGCTAAAGTCGACCCTTTTTCACAGCTTGGGGATGACTTCTGCAATAATGTGACAACTGGCAGAAAAATCCACACTGAAGTAGCTCCCATACCTTTGTCTTTTCCATGCAGCTCTCTAGTGTTTCTCATAAATGTGGATTCTTGACGACAATCAACAGGAGGCTTGCACGTGCAAGGGAATAAATGGACAGGTGACCTGGGTGTGGTTCAAAGTTCGTACTATTGACATGGAAGTCCATGCTTCCTTCCTAAGGCAAATATTAGGCAGAGGAAAGCAAAGAATAGGCTGTGACTCTGCTTATCAGCTTCCACATTCAAGAGAGCACTGAAGGATAAGAATCATTTATTAATACAGGTCAGGTCAGCAGTAAATTAGCACTTTCCCACAAGACCAGAGAAAACTAGAAAGAAATTGTGTCTATTATATATTTGAGTCCCAGGGCTGCTTCAGAGACAGTGCACCTCATACTTGGTGGCAGACTCTGGATTCATATTCATTGTATTTCCTACTGCACCTTGCCAAGACACAACAAACATTAACCAGCAACTGGGCTGGCTCTTCAGACACACATGCAGCAGGACACTCACAGAATTCTTTTTGAGATATCTATGCCATGCTGGCAAACATTCTTTTTCTTTCCCCTGTCAGTTCTGTGCAAGCAAAAAGAGTCATTGGAAAATATTTGTACGCATACACACCAGTACTCATCAGCCAGGATGCAACAAGCCCTGTGAGCCCAACCAAATCTACACAGGCATATGAAACAAAACCACCTCACCACTGAATCAGGGAGGATTTTGTCAGCATGTTTCTGAAGGGAAAAGAAATAGCTTGCTTTGGAGAGAAGGAAATTCTGCCAGTCATTTGCCATGAGATAGTATGAGAAAAGGAAACCAGGCCACCCTCTCTCCTAAGGGAGAGCTGGTAATTGAGGTCTGTAGGCTCCAATCTTAAATCCACATCAGCAGCTGAACAACTGCAAGACTGAAATGCATCTGATGTGTGCAGAAGCCAACAACAGTATCTCCAGCTTATTAAAAATCTGCCTGATGACTAGAAACAAAAGGCAGGTCAGCACTAATGAGAACCATGGCACATAACTGCAGGTTCCTCTGGATGCAGCAGGAGGGGAATGTCCAGCCAAAAGTGCCTTACCCAGAGACAGCACTGCTGAAGAGCCAGGAGATTCACTGCCTCACAAGGTGCTGAAGGGACCAGGCTGAAGGATTCTCTTCCTTCCCTGCCCTAAGCAGGGAAAGTGCACTTCCCCAAGCTGTTTGAAGGTTTGCAGAAACACAGTGGCAATCCACCTAACATATCCCCTGTGGGAGTAATAGCAGAAGAATATCTCAGGGAAGCCCGAGAAGTGGGTGATGCACAATTTGTGGGTAACCAGGGCTTACTCATTCACATAACCTTAAAAGCACTTCTTTTGTTCAAAACCAAAATAGTTCTGAAATAAAATTACAATTACTTGGATGAAACTCAGATTTGGTAAAGTCAATGGAAAAAATCCCTTTTCCATCAGTGGAAACATATTATCCAAGGATATATTTTGAACAGGTTAAATAAGCTTGTGCCTGGGCTTTAAGGATCTTTGTGTATTGTACCTGCCAGTTTAAATGATGACTACAAAGATCTGTTATAAAACTTTTTCCAGGAGAGGCAAAAGCTTTCTCTGTGTCACTGTTTTTAATATACTGTGACTCTTGCTCACAGTAAATTAGGTTATTTATCCCCTTTATTTATATGCACCGCTCTAACACGGTAACAAACCAAAGTGATAGATGCATCTATATCAGTCGTCAAACTCAATAACAAAGCAACAGCTACTGTGTGTAACTTTACCCTATTGCTATCAATTTATATAAAAGACAAATTCTTCAAGCTGTGAATGTGTGAAAGTAAATTCTTTACTATTCTGGAATCGCCAGCAATTACTTTGTCCTCTGATCTCAAATCTTTCCCCAGGCTGCTTCCACATTGTGGGGGCCTAATGTTGATCTCACAGACGTTATCACAATTCACTTTCTGCCTTCCAGAGAAGCTGTTCTTTATTACTCCACTAGAACTTAAGGCAGAATCAGGCCAGTGGTCAGAAATAAACAGGATGCAGAGTTCTTCCATTTTGGAGTTCAGAGTCTAAGCCAAAAGCAGAATGTCAAAGGCTGAAGCAAACCTTATTGGACTGCAGACTAACCCCTCCTGCCTTCTGCAGATAAATTTTACATTTAGATGTGTTGAGGAAACTCCCACTGCAGTCAATAAAAATTGTGCTCAACCAATGTTATTTGTCACCAATCCAACTGCCCATTCTGTAAGTGCTTTGCTGAAAAAAGGGAAGTCTTCAGGTGACAAGCTGACCTGTGTTTAAACCATCTCGGATTCCCACATAGAATTTCTTAATATTACCGGCTTCCCTATAATATTCACTTAATATATGCTATTCATTTACATTATATTCCAAACTGACGTACTATTTCACTGGTGTATTAAAACAAGCCTACTAAAGAACAGCACATTTTAAAATAATAGCAGATGGATATGTCTGTAGAGTTGTAGACTTAGATTTTTACTTTAAATATAATTAAATAATCTTTAAAAATTGAATTAGGAGTAACCACCTTTCATGCTGCTTCTTAAAATACATGCTTATAGTTTATTGTATGAGCCAGGATATAATACAACATAATTTGTAATTTTATAGACAGCAAGTCTGGGCCAAAAAAAAAAAAAAAATCTGGGAAAATATCCATCCCTTAATTGCTAATTATGTTTATAAATTTAGATTTTTGAATGAATGGTATCCCTTAAGCAGCAGTGTTTCCATAGAACAAGTTTGTGGATACAGCTACATCACAGTGCCTCTCAATAGAATTTTTGTTTTCTTTGAGTATGTAAACAACCCATTTTCATCACATCATATCACACTCATAAGTGAGGATTTTTTTATTTTTGAAATTAGCTCTAGGTTTAAAATTTGTTTTCACAATATCCTAAACTGAGAGGAAAATATGGTTTTTTTATTCATTAATTGCTTTGCAATTCATGAAACTTCTCAATTAAATGTAAGCAAGTGGATGAACTTCTCTCAGATTTACAATCATTATTTGCTTTTGGCATGAAGTGTTATCACAACATAGTTTTTAAACTGTTAGCCTATTCTTGATTGTGTTTTATCTTTCACATCTTTGTGATGTTACCTCTTAATTTAGCAAATTGCACCTTTTTTCCTTTAGCTGTAATGGCTTTTATTTCGACACTTGTTTCACAGCTTTGAAGGAGTGCCTTTTGCAGGCATGCCGTTCCGATCATCTTACACCTTACAAATATGGGCACAAAAAAGCTACAGTCTCAGATGCATTTACACAGATGCTTATCTCAGAGCATAGATTCAGCACAAAAAAAGAAAAAAAGGTTATCTGTCATTACCCTAATAATTTGTAAGCAAAGACTTACTTAGGCTATTTGCAAAGTAAACTACTATTAATTTTGAACAAAGAGTAAAATATGCTTTAAGGTATTTTTAGCCGCTCAGCAAGCTGAGAAACGATAACAACGACTGCACCGCAAACATTTCTCTTCGCCTGTGCCGCTGGACAGACACTGGAAGCTCCACCGGAGCGATCAGTGCCGTGTGGGTCCGGCGGCGGGAGGGACCATTTACCGCAGCTCCGGTAGCATCTCTCTGATCTCTCCTTTCCTTTGTGATCGCTGATCCAACAGCCCTGTATCACATTGTTTTTCTACGCGCTTGATGAGCGAGTTAATGCGTTTCTTCTCAGGAGACCTCTAAGCTTAAAATATTTCTTTAATTAACGGAGCTCAATCTTAAAGCGCCAAAGCCGTCTGCGGAGCTTCCACACTGCGTGGATGCGGGAGTCTCACGGCCCCGGCTCACGGGCGAGGGCTGAGTAAAGGGCCATGCCTTTTAACTTTCCGGACCGGCCACGGAGAAACCCCGTACGCCTGGCCAGCCCCGCCGGGGTCCCGGTGCCGGAGCCCCGCGGCGGGGGACACCGAGAGCAGGGGGGAAGCTGCCGGGCCGCCCCCCGCCCGCGCACCTCCCACCCTCCCCTGCCGCTTTGAACTTCCCCAGCACAGANNNACCTTCCCCAGCACCGCCCCCCGAAGGGGCACCGCGCCCCCCGGTCCCGCCACACCACAGCGGGGGCCGGCGCAGCGCCGGCACCCCCATCCCCGTGCATCCCCCCATCCCCGGCCCGGCCGCCGCGGGGGGAGATGCCCCGCTGCCGCCGGCCCCGCGCACTCCCCGCACGGGGTAAGATGCGGCGCTACCCCCAGACCCCCGCCCGTGCGGAGGAAGGCGCGGCGGGGTGACCCCCTCCCACCGCAGCGCCCGCCCCTCCCGCCGGGGCCGCCCCGCCCGCCGCTGCCCTTCCCGAAC